>MU671547.1:13551-59728 GCA_026770625.1 Nicotiana glauca | reverse complement strand
AATACCCCTAAAACAAACGCCCCATCCCTTACTTTCACTTCATCTCTCTCTCTCTAACCCTAACTCTCCTCTCTTCTTCTTTTTCTTCACCTCTCTCCCACATAAACTCATGTCCCCCAACCTCCATTCCTCTCACCCTCTCCTACATCCAGGTATGGCAAGCTTTTCTCTCTCTTCTCTTGTATTTTTGTTTTAGTGTTTAGGTTAGTTCTTAGTTTTAATTGTGTAGTATTTTTAGTAGATTTTTTCTTTTTGCTTATTAATGGGTTATGTGCACAATGTTGTAGATAGGTGTGTGCACAATATTTTAGAGAAGTGTATGTTTGTGTTGGTAAGACTAATTGTTGAGGGGTGGAGTGGTGAAGTACAAGTTATGTTTTGGGGAAGAATTGATGTTTCGATGAGGGCTAAATGTCTTAGGATAGTGCCTTGCTCACAAGGTGTTTGTGGAATTTCCCTAATTGAGTAATAAGGGCTAATATGACCTTGATAGTGGTGAAGTCTGAGTAGCCACCCAAGGTTCACATAACTCAAACCATCACTGATAGGAGCCTCTGTTTGTTTTTGCAGGTACAATGCATCCATCTAGGAAAAGACGCACCACAGGGTCCTCCGCTAGTGGACCTGGCAGCTCTTTTAGAGCTAGGGGTCAAGCTAGTGTGTCCTAATTTGACCATGCTAGGTTCGTCTCTAAACCAGCTGAGGACCGGTATAATGCTAAGGCGTCTAAGAAATTATTACCTGAAGTGCATATTGACTAGCAAGCCTTGTAAACGGAATGCCCAAGTATCTTTTTTGAGTTGAGGAGGTGTCAATTGGACATCTTATTTGATGAACCGGAGGAGGTGAATGTACAGATGGTTAGGGAGTTCTATGTGAACTGCCCGGAGCATATCAATGGGGTGGTTACAGTACGCAACACCCGTGTAGATGCGTCACTTGAGGCCATCCGCCGAGCATACCGGCTGCTAGTTTTCATGGGGGACATAGATCATTACCTTGTTTATCGCCACCCCAATGTCTGGTAGGCACGGATTCTTGAGACAATATGTGTGCCAGACAGAGAGTATATATGGATAAAACATCGGATCACACTGAACTCCCAGTGTCTCAATTGGGAGGCTAAGTATTGGATCACAATTATCAACAGCCAGTTGCTGCCCTCCTGCAACACTACCGATGTCAATGGGCCACGAGTAGCAGCTATCTACTATTTTGTGACCCACCTGGATTTTGATGTCGCCAAGCTCTTTCATGATGAGATGTTCATCCGTTCCCTAGAAGTACTCAAGGGGTTTTACTTCCCCTCTCTGGTTACCAAGATGTGTCATGCTGCACAAGTACCTGAAAATCCCAGAGTAGATGGGAAATTGCCAGTGAAAGCCCCATTTTGGGCTAGCAAGATCACAGTGGGGAGAGAGCCGGTAGTGCTAGTTAATGATGATGATGACACTGATGAGGATGTTGATGACACTACTGTCCCACCACTACCGAGAGCTGATGAGGCGGGCCTATCACAGGCCAGTCGAAGTACCCGCATGACCGCCTTGGAGCAATGGACTTCGCACTTCTGTCACCGACCTAGGAACCCGAGTTGAAAATTTGACTACCCAGCAGGCCAAGTCGGAGAAAAAGATCATGGGCTGGCTTCGGGCACTAGGACGAGCATTCACCTCGATTCTAGCACTGTATCCTATCAGGATTGAGCTTCAGGGAAGTCCCCTTACCTTACTCTGCTTTATAATTGTTGACATGGGGACATGCCAAAGTTTTAAGTGTGGGGTGGGGGATGGTTGTTGTTGTAAGAATTGGATAATTTGTATGGTGTTGTTTTGTTGTTTTATGTTAGTTAAATTCGACTTGGCCCAAAGATGGACACCTCTCAACGGTCTCTTGAGGGACATAAGTCGAACAAAAAAAAAGATTTTCATTTGATTAGGTAGTGTATCAACTCCCCCTTGGTTTTTCTTTAGACCACGGTTCTTTTCAAAGGGTTTCTATTTGAACCGGGTGTAGTTAGTTTTTTTTTCTTTTTTTAGTTTAGAAAGTCTTGGGCAAGAAATAGAAATAGGGACCCTTAACTCCATGGTACCTTGAATAAGATTGCTTTAGTGTGACACTTAGGCTCTTTAGTTGACTCAAATAAGGCCTTAAACTGTGTGTCCCTGAATAGCTCAAGTACTTAGAATGGAGTGTCTGATGATCCTAACTGAATAGAGTCATGTGCCATGTGTGAGTGAGGTTTTTTGTATTCTGTGTTAACATTCAATTCCTAGAACTTGCCCTGTGTGTGTGCAAAGCGAAATAGTAGCCTTGTTTGGTCTGGAAAGTGATAGAGGCGTTTATTTTCTTAACCCTTCTACGCATGCTTATTCCCACCTAAAATGTATATACCCTAGTCAACCCTGTTGACATGTAGGCATGTTTTCTTGGCAACCACATTACAAGCCTAACCCGAGTTTAAATAGCCTATCTTGTTGAGGCTTATCACCTATTAGAAGCACTCAAAGTGTAACGGATATGGAAAAATATAAGTGCGGGGTGGTTGGTTAGGTTTTTAAGTGGAATTAAGGGGACAAAAAGAAAAATGCACTGGTTGATAAACAATATCAGAGGCCATCAGAAAAAATAAATATAGAAGCATCAAAAGCAGTAGCAGCTATTAAAAGAAAAAGTGTGCTTAAAAAGAAAAAGAAAGGATGAACATGATAATGTAATGGTGGAAGGAAGGTGTGATAAAGTGAAGAGTTTAAAAATACACAATGTAGTGGAGTGCTTAGGGAGGTGTAGTCATTATACCTAAATGTATCCTACCTGTCCCGCAGCTAACATTACAACCAAATAAAGTTCTACTTGATTCTAGACCGAATGAGCTTGATTAGTCGAGTATTACATTATGGGCAAGCCTATGGTGTGTTGTTTGTGGCATAAGAATTTGTTCTGGGGGTGAGTGAAATTTTGTATTCGAATTCCTTAGCGTGTGATTTGTAAATGATATAATCCTCTTTTATAGTGAGTAGGCACATGATTCTTGAAGGGAAGGTAAGTATGGACTTCTGAATGAGAGTAGGAGAGTTGTTTAGGGACATTGTGTGGATAGAAAATAGTCCACTCTTGAGGCGAGGAGGTTGCGCAGAAGTAGTCTACCCATGTGAACTATTCTGCGTATAGAGAGTAGGGAAGTGACCAAAGGATGATTAGGCTTATAGAGTGTGGTTTGTTGCTAGAGGACTAGCAATGTTTTAAGTGTGGGGTGTTGATAATAGGCTATATAGATGTTGTTTACCCTCCAATTGTGCAATGCTTTATTGTGATTTTAAAGGCTAAATGATAACAAAATACTCTAATTGGTGTTCTTTTGCTTCGGAGGGACTAATCCAAATTAGGAAGAGCCTATGGAGTGTTTTAGAGTCAAGAAGGTGGGTAAAAAGCCAATCAAGAAGACCCCGAGCAAAAATAAGCAAGAAAGAAGCAATGAGAAATGGACTTGAAGCCATCACGACCGCGGTCGATCACAGCTGGACCGCGGTAGGCTAAGGAAGTGAGGCAGAATGATTGCCTTTCACCGCGGTTGTGTCGCGTTTTGCCGCGGCCGTGGTGGATTGTGTAACTGCCCAGAATTTTGGGACTAAAGTATAAATTGGGAAAATCTTATCACAACCCTTTATAAACTCAACAAACTCGCCCAAGTAAGGTTTAAGCTTGTTTTTAGATTGATTTGGAGGCTAGAACAAGTGTGAGAAGAGCAACCAATCATTAGTGTTTTTATATCTTCTCTTTATTATTTCAATTGCACATTATGAATAATTTTGTAGTTATATCTTGCTTTGCTATGAGTAGCTAAAAATTTAATCTAGGGTTGATGGAACCAATTGTCGGATGAAGTTTTGACTCAATTTTGTTATAATCGATCCGGGTTTATTATATGATTGTTCAACTATGTTTTGAATGGTGATTAATTGAATGGGCCCTTGATTAATCGTGTCTAATTGCCTTGTGTTGCTTGAAAAAGAATACTTGGTTAGACTGTTGTTGAACAACACCACTTTTGGGTAATTGAAGAGATTCATTACTTGAACTTAAAAGTGGGGTTAGAAATAACGAAACTTTGGTGGGATAATTCTGAGCTGCATAAATTATTAGCAAGGGTAGTTCGAGAGAATGCTCTAGTAAATTATTGTAGTTGATCGAGAGATAATTACAATTGCCCATAGCTCATATCATCATAGAGTAATACATCGAGATTATAGCAAAAGAGTTAATACCTAAACTAGCAATTGGGGAAACCAATAACCTAGACCTTTTTACCATTGAATTATCTTTGATTTAGCATATTGTTAATTTTAATATCATTTTGAATTAGTTAAACAAAACCCAATATTTATCGATAAAAAATATTGCATCTGGAAATTGTTTGAGCTGATAATAATATCATTAAAAGTTGTAATACATAGGTTAGTTCCCTGAGGATTCGAATCCGGACTTAAAAATTATATTTACGATGACCACTTTGTCTTTTATAAGGCATAGTTGGGCGTGATTAATACTATACTTCAGTAATCGTATTTCATAGCATCTTAATGTAATTCATCTTATTGGAGGTATTCTAATCCAATGCAATTCACAAAATCACTTCTCGTTGAATCATTACTTCAATCGAAGGATATATCCCTAAACATCATCTTCTTATCGTTTATCACACTCACACTCATATTTTACTACCAAGTCAGTATTCCATCTATTCTAAATGCTCCTACTCTTAAACTCTTAAACTCTGACATATTCTCATCACCTTCTCACTCATTTCTTCTTATCCTTACTCCTGTCTACCTAAAACCTTGTCACTCTACCATACTTTAGCTTACAACCTACATGTATCTATTCATTACTACTAGCAACATTCATTTAACTTGCTAGCACCATAGATTTTCTTATGTTATTCTGGAACCTCAAGCGAGACATCACGTTGCCTCTAATTCTTCTTTGATCTCGTAACTAGACCTCTCGATACCTAGAAACCATAGGCTGGAATAAGTGCTAGTGACGACGCCACTATTATTTTTGGATACGAAATCACGACGCTTGTAGCCCTCTATATGAAGTATGGACTATTCACAACCTTCTATACTAGAGTATCTCGTACCTTCTTCACTTTTACCTTACTTACCTTTAAATCTCACATAGTATCTTCTGCCATTTTCAGAACTTCCCTTCGACATAGGTAGAATTTACATCCACACCTTAAAGATATACTGTTATACTTGCACATCGGGTGCATACACAATATGGCGGAAGCTTCATACTAACTTCTTATGACTCAGCTTTATGGCACGATCGGAAAATGAAAGAAAAGTAACATTTCCTAAATGCCCTGTAACCTCTCAATTATAAGTGTGGTCGCAACACTGTTGATACTCAATTTTTTCCTATGTATTTTATATACTCAAAATATGCTCAAAATAGCATTTACATGCATATATAAGCATGCCCAAGAGTTTTGGTATTTTTTCCTTATTTTTAAAGATTTTAAAATCAATTTGTTGTCTATTTTAATAGTAAAAAATTCAATAATTATTTCCAGACTATCATTTTTGGTAAATAATTTATTTTTATTCTCATATTTACACCAAGATATAATTAGGGTGATTTTTGCATATTTTTATAAAATTTATTTGGTATTTTAAAGCTAAATTGCTATAATTGCAATTATAGCCTATTTTTTGATTAATAGTATTTTGCAATTACAAATTGCTACCAGTATTTTTAAATTAACATTTATATATTATTAATTAATTTAGTGCTTTTAAATGGTTTTGAAAGTTATTTGAATTATTTTTATTAAATCAAAAGGGAAAAATTGGCTATTTAACGTATAGCCCATTTACATTCAAATTATAGCCACATTACAGCCCCAATTTGAACCGGCCCATTTTCAAAACCAACCCAATCCATAACCTAATTATAATACCCGACCGGACCCCCCCCCCCCTTTAATCACAGCCGTTGATCTAGAAGATCAATGACTCAAATTAAACATTTCCTTTTTTAATTCACAGACTACCCCTCAACCCTAATTCATTTCCACCCTTCAGCCACACTTGAAGCTCCAAACTCTCTCAAGGTTCTCCGGAACCCTAGGCTCCCCCTACCTTGTTCCGTTGTGTTTTCACTGGAGTACATGGCTTCCCAGGCCACAGACAGCCTATACTTACCTCATATGGCTCCTGCATGCCTGTTGTTCGAAGGTTCGAGGCCAGACCTCGAGGGTCTTCACTCAGATCTTCGACCGATTCTGTCCATCTCTGGCCTTGCTCCGGTGGCTCTTGGTCTTTTGAGCCTGATTATGACATTATCCAACTTAGATCGAATATTTTTTATGCCTTTCTCATCTCTAAGGTTCATCTAAAACCCTAACTATCAAGGTTCTCTCCGATTATTTTTAGATTTGTTACATGTTTGCACTATTGCTTAAGTTTCTTAAACGTTTTCTCCGATTTTCTTTCAAAAGTTACTTCTTTTCGATTAGGGTTTCTGGAAGGTTCTTAAAATGTTTCTGACTCTTCTTCTTCTCCTTTTCTTGGTGTGAATTGATCCCTGCTATGTTCTTATTTTGCTCTTTTCTGACTCGCATGTTTTCTTCGTATATTATTATATTTGTTGTATTATGAAGTTTTCTGTTGTGCTCCGTTCTGTCTTCTACTGGTTTCAATATCATGCTCTCACATGCCTATCTTATGCGTTTCTTTACTATGTTTTCCTACTGAGTTTTAGTCTTTTTGTTTGCCTTTACTGGACTTTTCCTGGATTCTTTCTAGATGTGTTTCATTGACTGTTTCTTTAAGTTTTCACTACCTGAACTCATTTAAATTCCAAGCTTTTCTTGAAACTTGTTTCCTGTACTAGTTTCTATGTTCTATTTGCCTTGAACTTGCTATGGTGCTTGTATGTTTCTCACGAGACTCTGAAAGAGGTCTCTAAGTCTGTTTCAATAGCTTGCCTCCTCATCTCTGTATCGAATTCGAGTTTAAAAACCCTAGGATTTGGGGACTTCTTTTGCAAATTTGGTTTTATGTTTGGACAAGGGTTCTACTTTGAAACTTTGAACTCTCAGACTCACTTCGAGTTTATGAATTGAATTTGAACTTTTTCTGCGTTGGTGATTTTGGAACTTTCTTGCTAGTCTTTCATAATTAGCATGACCTCCTTCTTGCTTGACATGTCTATGTGTTTTATATATGAGAACTTCTCTTTTAAAGGTTTTGCCAACTATTAATTGATTCTGAATCCCTTTAATATTGCTTATTTGATTGTTACTGATTTTCCCCTAAATTAAAACTTTCCATTACCTCTTTTCTGACTCGAACAAGGCTTTCAATTTGTTTCTTTTTATTGGCTATTCTACTGATTGCCTTTCCTTATTTTCACAAATCAAGTACCACGAGACTTTTACCTTAAATGTCTTCTATGTATTTACCCTTATTTGTCTGCTCTGCACAAGATATTTACTTGATCTCCTTCCTTAAATAACTTCTGCTCATTACCGTTTAAATTCGAACTCCTTAATTAAAGGAAGTCCATATACTGATTGATTTTAATTGGTGCATAGTTCCATAATTACCACTATACTGTTGTTATTGCCTTATTTTCTACACCTGTTTTCAATTATAAATACCCTGCTCTTTCATTAACACATACACGATTTTTTAAGCATGTAGAAATCACAACTCTCTTCTAAAACCTACACTCTTGCTTCTTGATTGCACTTTGGCTTCCATAAGTCTACTGTTTCACCCTACTCGCTCCTTTGAACTGGTATGTCCTACTTTTGATTCTAACATCAAATCCAATGTGTTTACTTACAAGCTTTTATGCCCATGCCTACTTTACTGCTTTGTAGAGTTCAATTTTAAAGTAACTACTTATGTCTTGCTATCTGTTGCTGCAATGAATCCATATCCCCATTCCTTTTATGTGCTTGGGCTGTAGTTTAAGACATGGCAACATACAAAATTGGTGTCACGGATTAAGACTGGGTCCTTTGGATCCTAGCCTCTTTCAATTTGCCATACCCTCATTCCCTTATGTGCATTGAGTTAAGGTACAGCCTGGCAGCATCCAAATTGCTGTCTAGGGCTGAACCTGACCTTTAAAAGGTCCTAACTCTCTAATCTTTAAGCTAATAGGCTCGTCAGGGGTGTGCTAGCAGCCCAGTTGCTAGGCACGACCACCAGCCTGCCCTGGCTCCCCCTAATTCCCTTTCATTGCACTTACACTTACTCTTAGTCCTTAAGTCCTGCCCCCCTCTTGTGAGCCTTGCTTTGGAACCTTGAGTTCCCTCTGAACTTGGATATTTGAGGGCTGGCCCTTCCACACTGCACTATAATCTATTTTGCAATGATATTTGGGGTACAAGCACTGCCTGGAACTCTTGAAGTTCCTCGGAACTTTGACACATCCCAAATAAGAGAAAGGCTTTGAAAATCCTATCCTGGAAGTTGGTTTATCTCATATTATTAGACTTTGAGGCTGGATTAGGTTTATTAGATGTAGATGTAATCACTGATGTATTTTTATCATTCCTTTTGATTCACTTGGTTTGCAATAAGCTTTGTAATAAACTTTGTAACTACTACTGGGGTATAGTGAAAAGGGATGGGATTGAATGCATGTCAAAGGGGTAGATACCATGTTCACAGGATGTATACTCTTTCAAATTCTGCCTAGAAATCATGTTTATAGGTTATCACTTCCAAACTCTGTAATTCCACATAGAAACCATATCATAGGGTTATCACTTTCAAATTCTGCATTCTTCACGTAGATACCATGTCTATTGGATTAATACTTTCAAATTCTGCACTTTCGCCTAGAAATCATGATCATAGGGTTATCACTTTCAAATTCTGCATTCCTCACGTAGATACCATGTCTATAGGATTAATACTTTCAAATTCTGAACTTTCGCCTATAAATCATGATCATAGGGTTATCACTTTCAAATTCTGCATTCTTCACGTAGATACCATGCTCATAGGTTTTCTGCATTTCATAATATATACCATGTCAATGAATCAATACTGAAATTTTGCACATCATATAGATGATATGCCTATAGGATTTCCTGCATTTTTGCATGTGCATTTGTCATTAGGTAAATCTACTTATAGGATCTAAAATAAGTCAATCACACATCGATGACCTGCCTAGAGGATTTCTACATAACAAAATCAGTGACGCCTAGAAAGCATGCCTATAGGAGTAATCAATTAAATCTGAATTGCTCACTCATATTTTAAATCTAAAATCAGTGGTAATTCGTCTAACACTCGTAGAACTTAATAATTTTTGCAATCAGTTTGTTCTCCCCCATCTCTGAATTAATAGATATCATGCATATAGATCATGTTTAACACAGATAAATAGTTAGATAATTAATCAATTGTCAGTTTTCTGCAACTACATCTAAGCAAGACTAATTCGGACTCCCTATCTGGGAAATATATGGTAAATCAATTCTTCCTACGCTAATTTTAATTAAGGACCTAAATAGTATGTGTAAGACGTGCTTAAAAATTTGTTTCTTTAAGTGGGGAGGCCTACTTGAGCCTCTAACTGTTCTTATTTTCCCATTAACTGCTTTATGTGTTTTGATTGTCGTCTTAGAATTTTATCCTTTTTAAACCTCTGAAAAGCCAAGTTCCCTCCCTTTAGGATTAGTAGTCCTAAACACCTACGGGACTAATAGGTGGGATGGGTAATAGCATGTAGCAGGTAACGATACCATTCCATGTTTAATACATTAACGGGGTGGGAAGGGTAGACATGGAGATGATGATCACACGATAACACTATGCGTACGATTGGTTACCAGTGTTGTGAGGATGATCCATGTGTTTTACAAACCTAGGACCCCTTTCCTTTATGTAACTTTATTTAATATCAATAAATTCTATCTTTTCAACTACCCCAAAACTCCCCTTTAATTTTACTGCATTCTTCTTTTTCCTTCTAAATTTTTCTTCTTTGTTTATTCAATGTCTTGACTAATTTTATGAACTTGGACCCTCCCTCAAACAAATTATATATTCCAACATGCTTGTTACATACATGTTTGCAACCCTTATGTGTGAAATTATTTGTATTCTTGTTTGCCTTAAAGTCAAAATATAGCATGGCCGGGAACCACACTACTGGATCTTGAGGGGTGCCTAACACCTTCCCCTCGAGATAATTTCTAGCCCTTACCCGAACTCTGGTTTTCAAACTCAAAACCCTTAGTGTCCTAATGCACTTAATCATTAGGTGGCGACTCTTCAATTCCAAAAACCCAATTCCCAAACGGGAATAGAGTTGTCCTCCCAAATGTCGTAAACCCGATTTTGCTTTAGAAAAAGGGGGTGTTGACAGCATGGCGACTCTGCTGGGGATGTTCTTTAGGATTTTACCACTTCATGTTATATGCGACTTTATTGCTTTATTTAATGTCTCTATTCGAAACTAACTTGGCTTTTTGTTTCTTTTTCTTTACTGCTTTCATTTATTACTTTCCTTCAATGCCATTGTAATTTTCAAGCAATTATTGTAATCATTATGAACGTGAAAATACGTGACAATTTGTTTCATTCTTGTAATTTCATCTTCAACATCATATTCCACTCGTGCCAAACAAGTACCATAGCAACACTTGATGAGTTGTTGCGCTCTTCCGATATTATTACCCCCTAAATTTGGCAAAGGCGTATTTGCGGTAAAATTAGACGATCAGCGGTGTAGTCGACGGTTCCGTACCTTTCCCTCTTGAGTTGTCTGCTCAAGGGTACCGGTATAGCACTCCATAGAAACTTTATTCTATTTAACTATACATGCATCACTGTCAAACCTAGTCGAGTCAGTTATGTTGTCCATATAATGACTCTTTAAGAAAGCCTTGTCCAAAGTCCACTGGGTTTACTTGGAACCCAAACAGACAACACCATATTCTGCGCATTTATTTGGAGAACTAAATGTCATTATGCTAATTATTGGTTTAAATAGTCGAGTCCGATGGGGTAGGGTCTTAACCCTTTTGTTTTGCAGAAAATGGAGAACAAGGCCCCCGACTTCGGTATGGTTAGTATACCCTCACTCTTGCTGACCTGGTGGAGGAATCTCCCATCAAGTAACCAAATCAATGAATGGAAAGAGAGGGTCACCAAGGCTACCGGAAAGCTGGAGTATCTGGAATACATTCTTCTGGAATTGGAAGGAAAAGTGAGGAAAAGAGTCACCGACTTCCAGAATGCCAAGGGAAACGAATGAGAGCGCCTGGCGAAGGCATTTGTACTGGAAAATCTGCGCGAGCTGGAGAATCTGATCAACGACAACATTCAACCTGAAGAAGGTCCTTCTGGGACCAAGTAGTTAGGAGTTTTTTCTTTTGTTTTAAAATGTAATAAGGTCAACGGCCACTAGTGACATTTTATTTCTGCTATTTCAGTGTCGTTTCAGGATTCGTCTTATTTTTTATCAATAAAATGAGGCATTTAGCATTATAATTTCTCCAAATCAACTTGTCGCTAGGCCTACCTCGGGCACAACGAGGAACCCAAATTAGGACACGATTTATATTCTTGCACTATGTGTTTAAATATCGCAATGTTTTATCCTCAGAATCCGTACTAAGTTATTACCTTTTGTTTTTACTTTTTGTTTTATTCCACTCCCCAAAAGGTTAGTTCGTGCACTCTGGCATCATCATCCTACTCCACAAGATCTAAGGGTCATCCACCTTTTCCTCCTCCAAGTCCTATCAAAAACAAGAGCAAAGCAAAAATGAAAGATTTGAACAACGCCAGAAAGGAGAACTTGGTTGAAAGGGCAGAGGTTCCTCAGGGTATTCAGGTGTCCAAAGAAAGTGTTACCCAACTCGAACATAAGTTACTGAAATTTCAAGAAGAACTAGACCAAGTTCGAAACTTGGCGAGCTTGTCATTCTCCCTCACTACTCCAGACGTCAACTTCCCCAATGCTCAACACCCCATACCTCTACAGAACATCCCGAAGCTGCAGAAACAACCCGCTACTCATCAAAATTGCAACACAAGTCACAACAACACTCCACTCCTCATCCCCGAACAACCAAATAATCATCCCCACCACACTCCCATCTATTTGGAAACCCTACCACAATACACTCAGCCCATTACAAACACACCAGAGTCTGATGACAAGACTCTCTCATCAAGAGCCTGGCCGCCGAGCTCAAGAAATTGACTAGCCGAGTCTAGGGCGTTGAAGGAAACAAAGGCATTGAAGGGCTAAATTATGAGGATCTTTGCATTTAGCCAGACGTCGAACTTCCTGATAGGTACAAACCTCCTAAGTTTGAGATATTTGATGGCTCGGGAGATTCTAGAGTCCATTTGAGGACATACTGTGATAAGCTGGTCTGTGACGGGAGAGATGAAAAGATTCACATGAAGCTCTTCATGAGAAGTTTAAAGGTGATGCACTATCTTGGTACATTAGCCAAGATCCCAAGAAGTGGACAAGCTGGGTAGGAATGGCATCCGATTTCATGGACAGGTTCAGGTTCAATACAGAAAATGCACCACATATCTTCTACATCCAGAATCTGTAAAAAAAAATTATGACGACCCAAAGGGTCATCACCTGTTTTCTCTCTTTTTCCGCACTTCCTAGGCCTTGAAAACCTCATTTTTAGTCGCTTCGATTTGTTTGCACAGTTCGAGCATGTAGCCGAAAAGCATAAATATGAATTATGTGTGAAAAATGATGAATTTTGATATTAATATGATTAAAGTTGACTTTGGTCAATATTTTGAGTAAACGGACCCGGACCCATGATTGGACGATCCCGGAGGGTCTGTAAGAAAATATGGGACTCGGGCGTATGCCCGGAATCGAAATTCGAGGTCCCGAGCCCGAGAAATAAATTTTTAAAAGAAATTATTTTTCTAAAATTTATATGAAAATTGGAAATGAAATTTGATTAGAAGACTATGGTATCGGGCTCGTATTTTGGTTCCGACACCCGGTACAAGTCTTATATAGGGTTTAAGTGCTTTTTGTAAAATTTGGTTGAAATCGGACGTCATTTGACGTGTTTCGGACCTAAATATCAAAATATAAAAGTTTATGAAGTTGATGAAAAAGTGATGATTGTGAGGTTTGATTCCTCATCTTTGATGTTATATTGTCGATTTGATCGTATGGTTAAGTTCGTAGGATATTTTTGAGTTAGTGTGTGTGTTTGGTTAGGAGCCCCGAGGGCTCGAGAGTGTTTTCGGAGGTGTTCAGGGTGGTTTTGGACTTAGGGAGATGGCAGATTTTCTGCAATTTTTACACAGGGATTTCCTTCTACGCATCCGCGGCCTTCGTTCCGCATTCGTGATGCTCCAAAGTTTCCTCCNCATCGCATTTGCGATGCTCCAGAGTTTCACCATTCGCGTTCGCAGGAAGGGGGCCGCGTTCGCAAAGCACCGTGTCTCTTAGGACACACAAATGGGGATCATCAAACTGCCGATCACGAATACGCTCCAATAATGAAGAACGAGCGACCATGCAAGCTAACATCCAAAGCAAGCGGTCTCTGGCTGACCGGAATATAAGCAAGACTACCCATGCTGGCGGACTTCCTACTCAATGCATCGGTCACCATATTGGCTTTCCCCAGGTGATACAAAATAGTAACATCATAATCTTTCAATAACTCCAACCACCTCCTCTACCTCAAATTCAACTCCTTTTTCTTGAACAAGTATTGAATACTCTTGTGATCAGTGTACACCTCACACGTCAGACCATATAGATAATGCCTCAAAATCTTCAAAGCATGAACAATGGTTGCCATTCCAGCATTCAGATGGCTCCATATGAGGCATTGTATGGTAGGCGATATCGGTCTCCAGTTGGATGATTTGAGCCGGGAGAGGCTCGGTTATTGGGCACAGATTTGGTTCAAGAGGCCTTGGATAAGGTCAATATCATTCAGGACAGGCTTCATTTGGCTCAGTCGCGGTAAAAGAGTTATGCAGATCGCAAGGTTTGAGACGTGGCTTTCATGGTTGGTGAGCGAGTATTGCTCCGAGTGTCGCCTATGAAGGGCGTGATGAGATTTGGGAAGAAGATCAAGCTTAGCCCTAGGTTCATTGGCCCGTTTGAGATTCTCGATCGTGTGGGAGGGGTAGCATATAGACTTGCCTTGCCGCCTAGCTTGTCAGCCGTGCATCCAGTGTTTCATGTGTCCATGCTTCGGAGGTATCACGGTGATCCAGCCCACGTGTTAGATTTCAGCACTGTCCAGTTGGATAAGGATCTGTCTTATGAGGAGGAGCTGGTAGCTATTCTAGACCGGCAGGTTCGACAGTTGAGGTCGAAGATTTTTCCTTCAATGCGTGTTCAGTGGATAGGTCATCCTCCTGAGGCATCGACTTGGGAGTACGAGTCTAATATGCGGAGCCGTTATCCTCATCTTTTTCCCGACTCAGGTACTTCTTTCTTTTTTCCGTTCGAGGATGAACGGTTATTTTAGAGGTGGAGAATATGAGGACACAAAGGGTCATCACCTGTTTTCTCTCTTTTCCGCGCTTCTGAGGCCTTGAAAACCTCATTTTTAGTCGCCTCGATTTGCATACACAGTCTGGGCGCATAGCCGGAAAGCTTAAATATGAATTCTATGTGAAAAATGATGAATTTTGATATTAATATGATTAAAGTTGACTTTGGTCAACATTTTAGGTAAACGGACCCGGACCCGTGATTGGACGGTCCCGGAGGGTCCGTAGGAAAATATGGGACTCGGGCGTATGCCTGGAATCGAAATCCGAGGTCCCGATCCCGAGAAATGAATTTTTAAAAGAAATTATTTTTCTGAAATTTATGTGAAAATTGGAAATGAAATTTGATTAGAAGACTGTGGTATCGGGCTCGTATTTTGGTTCCGACACCCGGTACTAGTCTTATATAGGGTTTAAGCACTTTCTGTAAACTTTGGTTGAAATCGGACGTCATTTGATGTGTTACGGACCTAAATATGAAAAAATGAAAGTTTATGAAGTTGATGAAAAAGTGATGATTGTGAGGTTTGATTCCTCGCCTTTGATGTTATCTTGGCGATTTGATCGCACGGTTAAGTTTGTAGGATGTTGTTGAGTTAGTATGTGTTTTTGGTTAGGAGCCCCGAGGGGTCGAGAGTGTTTTCGGAGGTGTTCGAGATGGTTTTGGACTTAGGGAGAAGGCAGATTTTCTGCAATTTTTACAGGTATTTCCTTCTATGCGTTCGCGACCTTCGTTCCGCATTCGTGATGCTCCAGAGTTTCGTCCTTTGCGTTCGCGTTCTAGCCCTCGCAAACGCGTAAGGTTATTTGACTGTGAGGCCCCAGCTTCACCCCTCCCCCCCTATCGTGTTCGCGTGCACACCACCGCAATCGCGAAGCCTTGGTTCTTCCTTCATCGCATTCGTGTACCCATCTCGCGTTCGCATAGACCAAAGTCTTGGACCCCAGCCTTTCCTTCTACGCGTTCGCGTTCGTCTTTCCTCGATCGCGGTGCCTTGGGCCATTTACCCTTTGCGAACACGGCCCCCTTCCCGCGAATGCGAAGGATATTTTTTTGCCTAGTGATTTTAAAAGCTCAAAACAGAACCAGTGACGGAAAATTCACAAAAATACACACGAGTTCATCTTCTCCACAGCCCATAGGCGATTTTTAGAGCTTCCCTTCACCAAAGCTTCTTGGGTAAGTATTGTTTAACTTGTTTCTTCAATTTCTTTCACCATTTATCAAATTCCTAAGCTCAAATCATGTAATCTAGGGTTGAAATTGGAGGAAAAGGGTAGAGTTAGGATTTTTCAATTTTCTTTGATTTAGACATCATTTTGGGGTCGAATTTGAAAATAAATTGTATATGCAGGCTCGTGGGGGAATGGGTGATATGGAATTGGTTCGAACCTCGTGTTTTGACCAAGCAGGTCCGGGGGCGATTTTGGAATTTTTGAAAGAAAGGTTAGGAATCTATATTTAGGCATCGAGTTTGATTTGTTTAGATATTATTGATATTATAAAGTCGTTATTTCATAGATTTGATTGAGTTGGAGTCGAATTCGAGAGGGAAGGCGGTCGTTGTGGATTGAATTAGCCGTGGAAGTTTAGGTAAGTGTTTGATCTAACTTTGGCTTGAGGGAATAGGATTAGGGTATTGTTTGCTAATTGTTAATTGTTGAGTACGGTGTATAGGCATGGTGACGAGTATTTATACATTGGTGTCTAGCATGACCGTGAGTCCTTACTTGTGCTTATACTAATTTTGTTGTGACTCTTCCTTGTGTAATTGATGATTTCTGTATAATGTGAAGAGTATGAGAAAGAATTATGATTTGTGAACCTTTTGGAGTATTGGCTCGAATGATAAAGTAATTATTGAGTAATAAATGAAAGAAAGAGAAAGAAATGTGATTATTTCCTTGCCGAGCTGTATTCGTATATTGATTATTTCCCTTGCCGGGATGTGAAAGTTAGTGTTGTTGTTCCCTTGCCGAGATTTAACTGTTTACTTGTGTTTCCCTTGCTGGAACTTCTATTATTATTTGTCTATCCCCTCGCCCCATTGGTTGTGATTGTTGCTTGGATGAGGAAGAGTGATAAAGCACGAAGGTTGATGTCGTGCACGTTTTGTGTTGAGGATATGTTAATGCACGAAGGAACATTCCGTGCCATGTTTTGATTATTAATGCACGAAGGAACATTCCGTGCCATGTTTTGATTATTAATGCACGAAGGAACATTCCGTGCCATGTTTTGGTTATTAATGCACGAAGGAACATTCCGTGTCATGTTTTGATTATTAATGCATGAAGGGACATTCTGTGCCATGTTTTGATTACTAATGCACGAAGGGTCATTCTGTGCCATGATATGAGTGTTTATGTGAGGAAAAGCACGAAGGTTGATGTCGTGCACTTTATATGGTTGTTTTGGTGAGAATGAGAGTAAAAGCACGAAGGATGGTGTCGTGCAACGGTTGTTTTCCTACTCTCGTTGACATTGTAGTTGTACCGTTCCATCCCTAATTTATTGATTTTGTATTCTAAACTGTTACAGCCCCTACAACATGCTCCCATCCCTCTTGACTCGTTAAATTTTTGAATTCTCTTCTATTGCATATATATATGTATTGAATTGCACAGGTTGGTTTTGGTAGTCATGTCTAGCCTCGTCACTACTTCGCCGGGGTTAGGCCAGGCACTTACCAGCACATGGGGTCGGTTGTGCTGATGCTACAGTCTATGCATATTTTTGCACAGATCACGAAGCTGGAGCAGCTTTTGGACAGCAGTAGTTAATTGGGAGCTGACTTCAGTCCAGGGACATTCGAGGTAGCCTTGCTGACGCCCGCAGGCCCGGAGTCCCTTTCTATCTTTACTTTAGTCTGTTATCCTTTGTACCGGAACACACAAAATTATGTTTTTATTCAGACATTGTATTTTGCATTCTCTAGATGTTCGTGAGTTTGTGACACCAGTTCTTGGGTAGAGGATTTTGTTAAACTTCCGCATTTCTTTCAGTTAATTATATATATTGAGACTTCCACTTTATCATTTTATTTATTGTTATTATTAAATGATCGATAATTGCTAAAAGAATTAAATTAAGTTGGCTTGCCTAGCTCCTATTAGTAGGCGCCATCACGACTCCCGAGGGTGGGAAATCCGGGTCGTGACAGAAACCCACTGAGACATTCCGTGAGTATGTTAGTCGATGGAGATCCGAGGCTGCTAAGGTCAGGTCGGCCTTAGAAGAAGAACAGATGAACCAATTTTTTGTTCGAGCTCAAGATCCGCAGTATTATGAGAGGTTAATGCTGATAGAGAGACAGAAACTCTCCGACATCATCAAGCTAGGAGAAAGGATTGAGGAAGGCATTAAGAGTGGTATGGTCACTAATTTCGAGGCATTACAGGCTACCAACAAAGCCCTACAATCTGGTGGCACGTCCAAGAAAAAGGATGTGAGTGTCGTAATGGTTGCACAGAGAACCAAGTCTCCAGTAAAATACCAAGCCTACCTGGTACCCCCTCTCATATACCAACATATCCCCAACTACCAAGCACCTCCGCCCTCTTACCAAATTCCATCACCTGCTTACCAATCATCCCCCTCCCCCACATATCAACCTACCTCACCAAGATATTCCCAACCTGCACCCGTCTACCAAGCCTATAATGCTCCCTACCAATCACCTCCCGCCCACTAAAACTTTCCCAAGCCACGCCCTAACTTCGACTGTAGACCTCCCAAGCAATACACCGCCATTGCCGAGCCAATCGACCAATTATATGAAAGACTCAAAACAGCTGTTTACGTCACCCCAATCCCTGCCATAACTCCAGAAAATCCATCCCAGTGGGTCAATCCAAACAAAACATGTGCATACCATTCCGGCATGAAAGGGCATACCATTGATGAGTGTCGATATCTGAAAGACAAAATCCAAGCTCTAATTGATAAGAAAATCATCATGGCCAAGGAACCTACTCCTAATGTTCGAAACAATCCCCTGCCTGATCATAAGGGTGGTGGTGTGCATATGATCGAAGTAGAAGATGATTGGGACCCCAAAGGGTCAATTGGATTAATCGCCGAAGGTGACGAGCCCAAGAAACCAACAGTCACACTGAATCCAATTGTAGTCCAAATCCAGCCCTCTGGGGATGCTTAAGTAAACATGTATGTGCCTCTCGAGCTTGAAACACCGTCATCCAAAAGGACTGCAGAGCCAATTGAGGTGGAGTTTGGGTCTCCGAAAGTACCATTTGAAGTTGTTGTGCTACCTCCCAAGACGAGAGTGCCCATTCATGTAGCAATGTCAATCATAACGCCATTCCATACACAGGCCATTCCTTGGGATTACACCACCGAGGCAAGAAGGAAGGGGAAAACTAGGTCTGGAGAAGCAATTGCAGTGCAGGGCATGACCAGGACTGGCAGAATTTATACTCTGGAGCACTTAGTTGAACTAAGTAAGCAGGCCTCTGGACGGCCTATTGAAACTGGGTCTGATGATCTCTGGCGGAAGATACAGGCAAAAGAATACTCAGTTGTTGATAAATTAAATAAAACACCAGTGCAGATCTCCATTCTAGCTCTACTGCAGAGCTCTAAGACACACAAGAACGCCCTGGTGAAGATACTGAGCGAGGCGTACGTACCCAAAAATATAACTGGAGGAGAGAAGGAAAACATGGTCGGGCGGATATTGGAGTCATAAAATCACTTTACCTGAGGATGAGTTGCCCCCTGAAGGTTTAGGCCAAAACAAAGCATTGCACATCACTGTGCAATGCGAAGACCATTTCATTACCAAGACTTTGATTGACGCAGGGTCCAGCCTCAACATTTGTCCATTGGTGACCCTCAGAATATTGGGGAAGAGTCTGCATGAAATCAAGTATGGGGCTATCAACGTCAAAGCTTTTGATGGTTCCCAAAGGTCCACTATTGGGGAGATCAGTTTATGTCTTCAAATGGGGCCAACTTGGTTCGATGTTGATTTTCAAGTAATAGACATCCCAGCATCCTACAACTTACTACTAGGACGACCTTGGATCTACGCCACTGGAGCTGTAGCATCAACCCAGCACCAGGGAGGGAAGTTCGAGTGGAATCACCAAGAGGTGATTATTCATAGTGACGGGAGTAACCCCATATACAGTTGCCAAACCATCCTGGCAATTGAAGGAAGAAGGAAACTAGGAGGAGAAACCTACCACCAAATTGAGCGAGTCAACGCCCTGGACAAAGATAAGTGGTGGGATAACAAGATAGAGAGTATACTGAATTGGAGCGGGTATGAACCTGGAAAAGGGCTCGGCAAGAATCTCTAGGGAATCACCAAGCCTATGAAACTGAAGAAGCATGGCATCACTTTCGGGTTAGGGTATGGATATACTTGGCAGGAATTCAGGAACTGGTCGCCACCATGGCGCAGCCCTTACTATCTACTAGAGCACCCGATACCCCTCCTGGATTAGACGTTTCAGCCAGCAGACGTCCTATATGGGCCAGAGGAAGATGAAACATTGTCCACAATGAAGAACATGTTCTTGGAAGATGCCAATATGGACTGTCATGTCATTCTCGAAGAGGAAGGGGAGGAAGGCCCTTCCATACAGGCGGTGAGCCTAGGAGAGCGCCTCAACAATTGTTTCATCAGAACCACCAAGGCCCGGAGAGCTTCGGGGTAGCAAGGCTGAACAAAGCACTATGCATTATTTTTACTTTTTCATTAGTTGATTTCCTTTCAGTATTATCTCTAAATTTTGAAAAGAGCTCTGATGTTCAAAACAATTTTGGAATTTATCAAAGTATTTCAGTTTCTTATTATTTTTCTCTGCCATTTACTTGATTTTTACACAGCATTACTATTAGTTATCTTGATGAACCGACAAATGTGACATGCGACGAGGTAATGCAAAAACGGATATAGACTCAGAAGAGGATGAGATACCAGAAGAGGTCGTTAAAGAGGTCGAAGACTTTGAGAATAGACCTAAGTCTAACCTGGACAAAACCGAGGTCGTCAACCTGGGGGATACATAGAATGTCAAGGAAACGCGCATCAGTGTTCACCTGTCACCGTCAGAAAAGGAAGAGTACACGGAATTCTTAAAAGAATATGTGGACATATTTACCTGGTCATATGATGATATGACCGGTCTCAGTACATCTATTGTAGCTCACAAACTGCCAACAGATCTGACATGTCCATCGGTAAAGCAAAAGCTCAGAAAGTTCAAGCCAGACATGAGTTTGAAAATCAAGGAAGAAGTTACAAAACAAGTCAAAGCCAAGGTCCTCAGGGTAGTGGAGTACCCGACATGGTTAGCCAACATTGTTCTAGTGCCAAAGAAGGACTGGAAGGTCAGAGTCTATGTCGACTATCGAGACCTCAATCTGGACAGTCCGAAAGACGACTTCCCGTTGCCGAACATACACATCCTGATCGACAACTGTACCAAGCACGAGCTACAGATCGATTGTTTTGCTGGGTACCATCAGATATGGATGGATGAAGAAGACGCGGAGAAAACGGCTTTCATTACGCCGTGGGGAATGTAATGTTACAAGATGATGCCATTTGGATTAAAGAATGTTGGGGCCACCTACATGAGGGCCATGACTACTATCTTCCATGACATGATACACAAAGAGATCGAGGTGTATGTAGATGATGTCATCATCAAATCCAAGAAAGCCACTAACCACATGGAAGATTTAAGAAAGTTCTTTAATAGATTGAGTAGGTATAACTTGAAACTGAATCCCGCCAAGTGTGCATTCGGGGTTCCTATCGAAAAACTACTTGGGTTCATCGTAAGTCGACGAGGAATAGAACTTGATCCGTCAAAGGTCAAAGCCATTCAAGAATTACCACCGCCAAAGAACAAGTAAGAGGTTATGAGTTTCTTGAGAAGACTCAACTACACCATTCGGTTCATAGCCCAATCCACTGTCATTTGTGAACCAATCTTTAAGATGTTGAAGAAGGACGCTGCCACTAAATGGACTGATGATTGTCAAAAGGCCTTCAACAGAATCAAGGAATACCTGTCAACGCCGCCAGTCTTGGTCCCGCCCGAACCAGGTAGACCGCTATTGCTCTACCTTGTAGTACTGGATGGAGCATTCGGCCGTGTTTTAGGACAACATGATGAAACAGGGAGAAAGGAGCAAGCCATCTACTATCTCAGCAAGAAGTTCACCTCATATGAGGCCCGGTATTCCCTGCTAGAACACACTTGTCGTGCTCTGACTTGGGTAGCTCAGAAATTGAGGCATTATTTCTGTGCCTATACTACTTATCTTATATCAATGATGGATCTACTAAAGTACATCTTTCAGAAGACCATGCCCATGGGCAAGCTAGCCAAATGGAAAATCTTGCTGAGTGAATTTGATATTGTCTACGTAACCCAGAAAGCGATCAAAGGACAAGCACTAGCCGATCATTTTGCCGAAAACCCCATGGGCGAAGAATACGAGCCTCTAAAGACGTATTTTACTGGTGGGGAGGTCTCTTTCATAGGAGAAGACATTGCAGAATCCTATGATGGCTGGAGAATGTTTTTCGATGGAGCAGCAAACTTTAAAGGAGTTGGCATAGGAGCAATTCTAGTGTCAGAAACAGGTCAACATTATTCGGTGTCCGCCAAACTCAGGTTCCCGTACACCAACAACATGGCCGAGTACGAAACCTGCATATTGGGGCTCAAGCTGGCCATTGACATAAACGTTCAGGAGTTACTAGTGATCGGGGATTCCGACTTGCTCATGCATCAGGTTCGAGAAGAGTGGGCAACCAAGAACTCCAAGATACTCCCATACTTGCATCACGTATAGGAGTTGAGGAAGACGTTTACAAAGACAGAATTCTGGCATGTTCCCAAAGTTCAGAATGAGTTCGTCGATGCACTGGCCACTCTATCATCCATGATTTAGCACCCAAATAAGAACTTCATTGATCATATCCCGGTAAAAATCTAGGATCAACCCGTTTACTGTGCTCGTGTCGAGGAAGAAGTAGATGGAAAACCATGGTTCCATGACATTAAGAAGTATCTGTCAACAGGAGAGTATCCAGAACTTGCAAACACTACTCAAAAGCGCACGCTGCGGAGATTGTCCAATCACTTCTTTCATAACAGATGAATAATGTACAGGAGGACTCCTGATTTGGGATTACTAAGGTGTGTCGAAGCAAAGGAAGCATCCAGGTTATTGGAAGAAGTTCATGCGGGGGCCTGTGGTCCGCATATGAACGGTTTTGTCTTAGCCAAGAAAATACTCTGAGCCGGTTATTTCTGGATGACTATGGAGATAGACTGCATCCAGTATGTTCGAAAATGCCATCGTTGCCAAATTCATGCTGACATGATAAAAGTGCCTCCTAACGAGCTCAATCCAACAAGCTCACCATGGTCGTTCGTCTCTTGGGGAATAGATGTCATTAGACCTATCGAGCTTGCCGCATCAAACGGGCATAGGTTCATTTTAGTGGCAATTGATTATTTTACCAAATGGGTTGAAGCAGATCGTATAAGGCAGTAACCAAGAAGGTTGTGGCAGACTTTGTCTGCGATCGTATCATTTGCCGGTTCGGCGTCCCAGAGTCAATCATCACTGATAATGGTTCCAATCTCAATAGCGATCTGATGAAAGTGATGTGTGAAACCTTAAAAACACAAGCAGTGGCACGAAAAGCTATCATTTGCTCTATTGGAATACCGTAGCACAGTCCACACATCAACTAGGGTGACTCCTTATACGTTGGTTTACGGTACCGAGGTAGTCATCCCAGCCGAAGTAGAGATCCTCCCCTGAGGATTATACAGGAAGCGGAACTTGAAGATGCAGAATGTGTAAAGAGTCGCTACGAGCAGTTAGCCCTTATAGATGGAAAAAGAATGAACGCAATTTGCCATGGTCAATTGTATCAGAATAGGATGTCCAGAGCCTTCAACAAAAGGGTCAAACCGAGACAATTCACATCAGGGCAGTTAGTACTAAAGAAGATTTTTCCGCATCAGGATGAGGCCAAAGGAAAATTCTCTCCCAACTGGCAAGGTCCGTACATGTTTCACCGGGTTCTAACCGGAGGAGCCCTCATACTTGCAGAAATGGACGGAGAATTTTGGCCAAAGCCGATCAATTCAGATGCGGTGAAGCGATACTATGTGTAACCATTATGATTTCTTTATGATGTAATTTGAACTAAGCCTGACATGATTCCCGTTTAAGAGGGGATACGTAGGCATCCCTATGGGTTCGGTCACAATTCAATAAAATTTTCATTTCCCCCCGATATTGGAAACTGGGGAAGAATTTTGAGGAGGACGCTCAAAATTCCGGAGCAAAGAGGTCGCAATATCTTAAACCGCATCGCATTCGTCGGTTCATCTAAAAGAAAATCATTTTTTATTATTATTAATGTGTTTACATCATTATTTTTAAAAGTTATGCATGGATACTATCAGAATTGCTTTGTTCAGCAACGCTTCCAGTGAAAGCAAGAGCCGAGTAGGACGAGTGCAGTCCGCGGGAAAACGAACTAACCTTCCCCCTTTACAAAACTCATGATTTTTCTTTGGATGCAGGCACCCGAGACATAAGGTCATCAGATACGATTACAAACTCATACTTTTCAGGAATACTACTCTCAGAATCATCGCTCACTTACAAGTGCTATCTGCACATGACCTCCCTAGCGGCCACAGTGGCGATTAACTATCAGCTGTCACCTCTCAGCTAAGAGGTTTCGTTACTCTTCACCTTTATCTATTGCATTGCATAAGGCTACTTTTCTGCCTTCCGAGACTAAGCACTGTCTCTATCCTGCATTTCCTTGTATTGCATAAGGCTACTTTTCTGCCTTCCGAGACTAAGCACTGTCTCTATCCCGGATTTCCTTGCATTGCATAAGACTACTTTTCTGCCTTCCGAGACTAAGCACTGTCTCCATCTCGCATTTCCTTGCATTGCATAAGGCTACTTTTCTGCCTTCCGAGACTAAGCACTGTCTCCATCCTGTATGGCTGAAATATTGCCACCTCTTATTTGCATCGGCTGAAATACTGCCAGCTTTATTTAAATCTTGCATGGCTGAAACATCGCCAATTTTGTTTAAATACCTCACATCGGCTGAAAGATTGCTAGTATTTATTTAAATTTCCGTCGGCTGAAATATCGTCATTTATATTTATCTTTCATATCAGCTGAAATATCGCCAACTTTATTTAATTCTCGGTATTGGCTGAAAGATCGCCAGTTTATATTTAAATCTCTGTCGGCTGGAGTATCGCCATCTATACTTATGCTTTGCATCGGCTGAAATATCGCCATTTATATTTTTCTACATCGGCTGAAACATCGCCAGCTTTATTTAATTCTATGTATCGGCTGAAAGATCACCAGTTTATGTTTAAACCTTTGTCGGCTGAAATATAGCCATTTTATATTTATGCTTTACATCGGCTGAAATACCACCAAATCTTGAATTTCATGGGCTGAAATACCGCCAAGCGGTCCAAGGGCGTCATTGTTCGGAGGCACCATTTTCATAGCCCAAGAACGCCATGCCATGGCACGAGGACCACGCTTTATATTCTGCACATCATTATTCAAAGGCATCATGGTTTGGAGGCACCATTATCATAGCTCGAGAACATCATTTCATAGCCTGCGAATCCTTTATTACGCGCTTTATGGCCCAGGACGTCATGGTCTGAGGACGTCATTCTAACCGTCCAAAGACAACATTCATGGTCCAACGGGAACTTGCATCACGTTTAAATTCTGCATGATATGCTTGTATTACTCAATTGTAGGTACATCAGCTGGCAATGGCCATTACAGTAGGAGGAGCGATCTTACTCCATTTCTCATAGCCCATCAGTTCCCGACCATCCTTCCCAACCTAAATGTTGCGTCCGTTTTTTTTCAAAACCTCCATCGGCATATTCCGTCGATGTATCCCAAACTACGTATGACCTGATTCCTGTAAGACCAGGGATATGTAGGCAGCTCATAAACTAGAGTTCGGTCAAAACCTTCGCAAGTCATTTCTCTCGGTCAAAATTTGTCATCATATATTTACCCGATAACTCTTTCATCCTTCCCGGGTAAAGAGGGGCAACTGTTGATACCCAATTTTTTTCCATGTATTTTATATACTCAAAATATGCTCAAAATAGCATGTACATACATATATAAGCATGCCCAAGAGTTTTGGTATTTTTTCCTTATTTTTAAAGATTTTAAAATTAATTTATTGTTTATTTTAATAGTTCAAAATTCAATAATTATTTTTAGACTATCATTTTTGGTGAATAATTTATTTTTATTCTCATATTTACACCAAGATATAATTAAGGTGATTTTGAATATTTTTATAAAATTTATTTGGTATTTTTAAAGCTAAATTTCTATAATTACAATTATAGCCTATTTTTTAATTAATAGTATTTTACAATTACAAAATTGCTCCCAGTATTTTTAAATTAATATTTATATATTATTAATCAATTTAGTGCTTTTAATTGGTTTTGAAAGTTATTTTAACTATTTTTATTAAATCAAAAGGATAAAATTAGCTATTTAACGTGTAGCCCATTTACATTCCAATTATAGCCACATTACAGCCCCAATTTGAACCCAATTTCAACCGGCCCATTTTCAAAACCAACCCAATCCATAACCCAATTATAATACCCGATCGAACCCTCATTTTTAATCACAGTAGTTGATCTAGAAGATCAACGGCTCAAATTAAATATTTCCTTTTTTATTCACATACTATCCCTCAACCCTAATTCATTTCCACCCTTCATCCGCCCTTGAATCCCAAAACTCTCTCAAGGTTCTCTGGAACCCTAGCCTCCCCCTACCTTGTTCCGCCGTATTTTCACTGGAGTCCATGGCTTCCCAGGCCATGGACAGCCTATACTTACCTCCTATGGCTCCTGCATGCCTGTTGTTCAAAGGTTCGAGGCCAGACCTCGAGGGTCTTCACTCAGACCTTCACCGATTCCGGCCATCTCCGGCCTTGCTCCAGTGGCTCTTGGTCTTTTGAGCCTGATTATGACATTATCCGACTTAGATCGGATATTTTCGAAGCCTTTCTCATCACTAGGGTTCATTTGAAACCCTAACTATTAAGGTTCTCTCCGATTATTTTTAGATCTGTTACATGTTTGCACTATTGCTTAAGTTTCTTAAACTTTTTCTCCAATTTTCTTTCAAAAGTTACTTCTTTTCGATTAAGGTTTCTGGAAGGTTCTTAAAATGTTTCTGACTCTTCTTCTTCTCCTTTTCTTGGTGTGAATCGATCCCTGCTATGTTCTTATTTTGCTCTTTTCTGACTCGCATGTTTTCTTTGTGTTTTCTTATATTTGTTGTATTATGAAGTTTTCTGTTGTGCTCCGTTCTGTCTTCTACTGGTTTCAATATCATGCTCTCACATGCCTATCTTATGTGTTTCTTTACTGTATTTTCCTACTGAGTTTTAGTCCTTTTGTTTGCCTTTACCGGACTTTGCCTGTATTCTTTCTAGATGTGTTTCATTGATTGTTTCTTTAAGTTTACACAACCTGAACTCATTTAAATTCCAAGCTTTTCTTGAAACTTGTTTCCTGTACTAGTTTCTATGTTCTATTTGCCTTGAACTTGCTATGCTACTTGTATGCTTCTCATGAGACTCTGGAAGAGGTCTCTAAGTCTGTTTCAATAGCTTGCCTTCTCATCTCTATATCGAATTCGAGTTTAAAAACCCATTTGGGGATTTCGTTGGCAAATTTGGTTTTATGTTTGTACAAGGGTTCTACTTTGAAACTTTGAACTCTCAGACTCACTCCGAGTTTATGCATTGAATTTGAACTTTTTCCGCATTGGTGATTTTGAAACTTTCTTGCTAGTCTTTCGTAATTAGCATGACCTCCTTCTTGCTTGACATGTCTATGTGTTTTATATATGAGAACTTCTCTTTCAATGGTTTTGCCAACTGTTAATTGATTCTGAATCCCTTTAATGTTGCTTATTTGATTGTTACTGATTTTCCCCTAAATTAAAACTTTCTATTAGCTCTTTTATGACTCGAACAAGGCTTTCAATTTGGTTCTTTTTATTGGCTATTTTACTGATTCCCTTTCCTTGTTTTCACAAATCAAGTGCCACGAGATTTTTACCTTAAATGTCTTCTATGTATTTACCCTTATTTTTCTGCTCTGCACAAGATATTTACTTGATCTCCTTCCTTAAATAACTTCTGCCCACTACCGTTTAAATTTGAACTCCTTAATTAAAGGAAGTCTATATACTGATTGATTTTAATTGGTGCATAGTTCCATAATTACCATTAAACTCTGATTCTTGCCTTATTTTCTACACCTGTTTTTAATTATAAATACCCTGCTCTTTCATTAACACAGACACGATTTTTTAAGCATATATAAATCACAACTCTCTTCTAAAACCTACACTCTTGCTTCTTGATTGCACTTTGGCTTCCATAAGTCTACTGTTTCTCCCTACTCGCTCCTTTGAACTGGTATGTCCTACTTTTGATTCTACCATCAAACCAATGTGTTTACTTACAAGCTTTTATGCCCATGCCTACTTTACTGCTTTGTAGAGTTCAATTTTAAAGTAACTACTTATGTCTTGCTATCTGTTACTGCAATGAATCCCTATCCCCATTCCTTTTATGTGCTTGGGCTGTAGTTTAAGACATGGCAACATACAAAGTTGGTGTCATGGATTAAGACTGGGTCCTTTGGATCCTAGCCTCTTTCAATTTCCCATACCCCCATTTCCTTATGTGCATTGAGTTAAGGTACAGCTTGGCAGCATCCAAATTGGTGTCCAGGGCTGAACCTGACCTTCAAAAGGTCCTAACTCTCTAATCTTTAAGCTGACAGGCTGGTCAGGGGTGTGCCAACAGCCCAGTTGCTAGGCATGACCACCAGCCTGCCCTGGCTCCCCCTAATTCCCTTTCATTGCACTTACACTTACTCTTAGTCCTTAAGTCCTGCCCTCCTCTTATGAGCCTTGATTTGGGAACCTTGAGTTCCCTCTAAATTTGGACATTCGAGGGCTGGCCCTTCCACATTGCACTATAATTTGTTCTGCAATGATATTTGGGGTGCAAGCACTGCCTGGAACTCTTGAAGTTCTTCGGAACTTTGACACATCCCAAATAAGAGAAAGTCTTTGAAAATTCGATCCTAGAAGTTGGTTTATCTCATATTATTAGACTTTGAGGCTGGATTAGGCTGATTAGATGTAGATGTAATTACTGATGTATTTTTATCATTCCTTTTGATTCACTTGGTCTGCAATAAGCTTTGTAATAAACTTTGTAACAACTACTGGGGTATAGTGGAAAGGGGTGGGATTGAATGCATGTCAAAGGGGTAGATACCATGTTCATAGAATGTATACTCTTACAAATTCTGCCTAGAAATCATGTTTATAGGTTATCACTTCCAAACTCTGTAATTCCACATAGAAACCATATCATAGGGTTATCACTTTCAAATTCTGCATTCTTCACGTAGATACCATGTCTATAGGATTAATACTTTCAAATTCTGCACTTTCACCTATAAATCATGATCATAGGGTTATCACTTTCAAATTCTGCATTCTTCACGTAGATACCATGCTCATAGGTTTTCTGCACTTCATAATATATACCATGTCAATGAATCAATGTTGAAATTCTGCACATCATATAGATGATAAGCCTATAGGATTTCCTGCATTTTTGCATGTGCATCTGTCATTAGGTAAATCTACTTAGAGGATCTAAAATAAGTCAATCACACATCGATGACCTGCCTAGAGGATTTCTGCATAACAAAATCAGTGATGCCTAGAAAGCATGCCTATAGGAGTAATCAATTAAATCTGAATTGCCCACTCACCTTTTAAATCTAAAATCAGTGGTAATTCGTCTAACACTCGCAGAACTTAATAATTTTTGCAATCAGTTTGTTCTCCCCCGTCTCTGAATTAATAGATATCATGCCTATAGATCATGTTTAACACGTATAAATAGTTAGATAATTAATCAATTGTCAGTTTTCTGCAACTACATCTAAGTAGGACTAATTCGGACTCCCTATCTGGGAAATATGTGTTAAATCAATTCTTCCTACGCTAATTTTAATTAAGGACCTAAACAGTATGTGTAAGACGTATTTAACAATTTGTTTATTTAAGTGGGGAGGCCTACTTGAGCCTCTAACTGTTCTTATTTTCCCATTAACTACTTTATGTGTTTTGATTGTCGCCCTAGAATTTTATCATTTTTAAACCTCTGAAAAGCCAAGCTCCTTACCTTTAGGATTAGTAGTCCTAAACGCCTCCGGGACTGATAGGTAGGACGGGTAATAGCATGCAGTAGGTAATGATACCATTCCGCATTTAATACATTAACGGGGTAGGAAGGGTAGACATGGAGATGATGATCACACGATAACACTATGTGTACGATTGGTTACCGGTGTTGTGTGGATGATCCATGTGTTTTACAAACCTAGGACCCATTTCCTTTATGTAACTTTGTTTAATATCAATAAATTATGTCTTTTCAACTACCCCAAAACTCCCCTTTAATTTTACTGCATTCTTCTTTTTCCTTCTAAATTTTTTTTCTTTGTTTATTCAATATCTTGACTAATTTTTTGCACTTAGACCCTCCCTCAAACAAATTGTAGATTCCAACATGCTTGTTACATACCTGTTTTCAACCCTTATGTGTGAAATTATTTGTATACTTGTTTGCCTTAAAGTCACAATATAGCATGGCCGGGAACCACACTAGTGGATCTTGAGGGGTGCCTAACACCTTCCCCTCGAGATAATTTCTAGCCCTTACCCGAACTCTGGTTTTCAAACTCAAAACCCTTAGTGTACTAATGCACTTAATCATTAGGTGGCGACTTTTCAATTCCAAAAACCTAATTCCCAAACGGGAATAGAGTTGTCCTCCCAAATGTCGTAAACCCGATTTTGCTTTAGAAAAGGGTACGTCGACAAACACACCTATAAGTGAGACTCTACTTGATGCGACTTTATAGACTCCCTAGGACACAACATGCACCGATATCACTTTGTCACGCCTTAACCTAGGGAGGCGTGGCGCACCCGGAGCCGTACTGACCCGAGTGAACCACCCTGTAACTTATGACGTTCGACGAACACTAGAACTTACATAGACCAACTTGGTTGAACTCATTATTTCCGTAACTATCATGGGCCAACATGGCCACAACTCGTAATGTATAACTGTAAGTGAGCAAACGATGTATCAACGAACCATCGTACTCAAAACATGAATATACACGGGTTGTCAAGGCCTATGACATGTTGTACATAATGAACTTGTATCTACAAAGCCTTTAAGAGTATCTGATATTGAAACACGGTCAGGACAGGGCCCCAACCTACCCATAAGTTTGTAGTAAAACTCTAACATGATGACTTGTAGACACGGCTGCACTCTGAATGAAGTGGAGTCTTACCAATTCTCCGCTGAATTCTAACCTCGTTTATTATGAGGGCTTGTCAAACTGATTACCTACACCTGCAAGCAAGAATACAGTGTCCACAACAAAAAGGACGTCAGTAAGAATAGTGTACCAAATATGTAAGGCAAAACTGAATATAACAATAATCCAACATCAATGAGAGAGATATAAGAATCAACCTGAACCTCTAAAGTTCCACTTAAGGCTATGATATGCATACTGATTATGCATACTGATAATACTTATATATTTAATGCTTATCTTTGGGGCTATTATCTATATCGTAACATGACTGCTCAACTGATCAGTGGTAACTGCCCGACCGACTGTAGCTCAGTAGTAAATACATATCTTCCCAACCGATGGTACATAATGATACATAACTGTCGACCGTAGCTCGATGATAAATGCGTAACTGCCCAACCGGCCGTAGCTTGATGGTAAATGCATGATTTCCCGATCGATCGTAGCTCGGTATAAATGAATGAAAAGCCTTTTAGGATCATTAGGACATCTTTATCGTATGCCTTAATAGGGACTTGGGAACATATCTAGACGTGCTTTGGCTTATATTTCACATGAGTGGACAACATAGACATCATTAATTACTAAGATAGAACTATTTATGGAACAACATTATATTTAAGTCTCATTACATGGATCATGCCAAAAGAAGGAAAGATTAACTTAACATACCTTTGTTGATAATGACTCAATATACACCATCTGTAGTACTTCAACCTACATTAAGGTACTAGAACTATGTTTAATACCATGAAAGAACTCAAAACACATTTTTAAGTTAGTAGCTCTCTTACTGAGAATTGGGTAGCACTTCCTTTATATTTCCTCACTTCTTAAAATACAAGACAACACGAAACAAAAACATCAACAATATCAACAACTAATCTTATCCATTCAGCCCCTCAAAAACGTAAGAACAATTCCAACAATTCAAACAATAGTACAACGAGGGATAAACTAGGTTTGTGATTAAACCACTATAGTTTGAAATTCCTTCTTCCTTCCGGAATTTATCAACAACATTAACTTCTACATATTTAATCATCCCTACTAATTTTCAGCCAGAATACAACTTTAAAACGACCCCATAACGGTCCTACAAGTTTAGCAACTCAAAACTGATTTTTTAGATTATTAAACCATGTTTTCAACTTGTCTTTTCTTTCAAATCGAGCAACACAACCAACAGTATATAATTAAGACTATTCTCATATAAACTATCCATAAATTCAACTTAAAAATAAGTTCACAACCAGCCAATAGTGAAGCAACAACATACAACAAATTATTTTTTCAAAACTCGCAAGTTCTAGTCTTTACGATCGAGCTACAACTCGTAGAAGTGTAGATAAGAGAAAGAGAAGAATAAACTTACCTTGGACTGGGTAGAACCTACGAAACCTAGTCCATTTTCATTCAAAACCAGTCTAATACTACAAGAAGTAGAAAGGGAAACTAGCAAGATGTCTAAAATTTCGGCACTAGAATCACTTCGTATCACCCGAAATCAATCACCTAGGGTTTCTGCGAGAATTTCGGGGGTATAGTTGCAGGGTTTTTTTCCATAGGTTTTGCTCACGATATTATTTTTAAAATATGAGAAAATCATCCCATATAAAGGGCCCCTTTTCCGCCCTCAATCGACCCCCCCTTTTTTGGGGATTTATTTGGTCCTTTCATTTAAGCAAGTAGGTTCGCACCTACTTGTCACCTATTAGTTTGCATAGTATTGTGAAAATATGAATATCTATCTACTCCGATGCCGTATTGATGAACTCTTTAATAAGTTAGAAACTAGACTCGTAGACATTTAATTTGATGGGCGAATCACCCTGTAACTTTAAATTATACTGGGAGAAAAGCTCATTGATATTAGACACAAATTTTGATAAAATTTATGAACGTAACTTATGACGACTTTCGTCGACTTTTGTTCCAGAACTCGCTTAACTTCAAAACTTAACAGTGACTATCATATGACTAAAATACCTCATAACATCACCTTCTCATCTTGTTAACAACCCTAGTCTCATACCAAAGTACGGTCTATAATATTCTCAACTTGCTGACTTTCGATGAAACTTATTTTCTTCGATTCGTTTAGCTTCTAAACATTCTAACCCTCTTGGTACTTGTTGATCATGATATTAAATATTTGTAACATCTAAGGTAATATGATTAACTTTTTTTATATACATTCAAAGAGCATTTTCGAGCTTACATCAATTGACTTACGACATGCTTTTACGTACAAAAACATGGAGTATAATGTTAATGATCATGATTACCCTGATATATAGCCTGTTTGGCCAAGCTACAAAAATCAGCTTATTTTGAGAAGTGCTTTTTTTCAAAAGTGCTTTTCCCAAAAGTAATTTTGGTGAGAAGCAGTTTGTATTTGGCTAATTAGTTTGAAAATCACTTTTGAGCAACAATTAGTGTTTGGACAAGCTTTAAAAAACTGCTTCTCAACGCATTTTTCTCAAAAGTGCTTCTTAAAAAAGTACTTTTGGAGAGAAGCTACTTTTTTCTTCAAAACTGCTTCTGCTTCTCCTCGAAAGCAATTTTTTTCCTTCCAAAAGCTTGGCCAAACACCTCAATTTTTGGCCAAAAGTGCTTTTGAAAAAAAAACATTTTTAGCCAAAAAGAAACTTGGTCAAACAGGCTAATAGTCTAAAAGGATAGATAATATGTCGATTTAGTTGCAAGGCTAATAACCAACATTGAACAAAAAAGTGTGCTAAAATGTGACCGAATTTAAGAGCGAAGTGTTGTTTTCCAAACTTTAGAGGAAGTTGTAGCATGACTTCCATTTCCCAAAGTATATCACTAATTCACTATCAGTCGGGTGCGTACCTTACCAAAATTTCAAACCTCAAGGATCTACTTTGTAATTGGCGAAATAGTTTCTGGTCACTTAAACTTGTCGGATTTTTTAAAGCCGATATATAAACTTTCTATTTTCCCATTTGAACACTCGAACTCGTTTTTTTCTTAATTAATAAATATATTTTACCATTGACCATGCCCATGTGGTGTCAGTTGGTCCTAATCAGCAGCCCGCGTGAGGAACACGAAGTACATGAGCGTGAAAGCCCCCTTCCCAACGCCCAATAGTACAAAATGGGTTTTGTTTAATTGTGTTCTTATTCATTCCTTCTAAAATACCCCCTTCCTCCATTTTAAAAAATCTGAAGCTGTATTCCTCCTTGTAAAATTTGAAGCTCCATTTTTTTTTTTTCAGACCATGAAAATGCTAGAAAGTTGTATATTTTGTCATTATAGAGCTGAAGCTAAGTTTTGTATCACTTGGACCAAACGAAGCTCGACCATATCCACCATTATAAACAAGTCCTTTTTGAATGTTGGAGAAGGTGAAAAAAATGTGGAAGATTCTATAATTTACCAATCGGAGAAGGTGAAAAGAATCTTCTAGAATTTTGATGCAAATAGCGATGAGGGTCTTAACAACGAGGAAATGACAGCTTTGGTGGTTGCTATAAACCCTAGGGTCATATTTACCGATGAGCAGATCTGTGGCATTCTCGACAAGATTTTCCTAACTTGGAGAGTTCATCTATGGCGAGAAGGACCTTACATATGACGGCCTATGGGCCTTACATATGTTCCCCTCACTTTTCACATTCTTTTCACCTTCTCCGATCATCAAAATTCTGGAATGACAGGAGAAGGTTTCGTTAGAGAGAGGTTAAAATGAGGGGGGAGGGGGGTCGGTCAATGGAATGAAAGAGGGGATCAGGGTTAGGGTTTTCGCGCCCTTGACGTATAAGACATCCATTGGTCATTTGCTTACTGGATGGACACGTATGTGTATGTATAATACACGCGCACATGGTATCTTGTCGGATGTGTTTATTAGTTACGAAAAAAACAAGTTCAAATGTTTAAATGAAAAAATAAAAAATTTATATATGGACTTTAAAAAATCCGACAAGTTTAAGTGGCCAGCTAGCCATTTTCACTTTTTTATTTTTCCAAACCTCATGCAGTCCAAATGAATATTGTGAGCACTTTATAAAAACAACACTATAAATGGCCTTGGTGGCGCTCAGCCATCGTATCCCTCGGCCGTTCCCGGAAAAGTCATCGGAGTACATCAGGAAGGTAAACGTTGGACAGCGAAAAGTAGAATCTAAAGTCTTTCAATGTTACAGAGAAGCTTGTTTTGCACGAGGATTTCGAAAACCATCCTCCAATCAAACCCCGGACATAATCATAGCAAATGGAGTGTAAAGCAAGTTACAAAGTCCAATTTCTCAGCGGCATTAGAAGAGATAAGTACTTTCATCTCCGACTCTGATTTCATCGCCGTCTCATTGAAGAATACTGGGGCCTACTCTGCACCCTGGCAGCGTATTCTGCCAATTGACACCGCACACACCGCCTATCTCAAAGCCAAATACGCCGCCGAACGGTTTCAGGTCCTTCAGTTCGCCGTTTGCCCTTTCTCCATTAGAGGTTCCAAGCTCATCGCTCACCCGTGCGTTACTTTAAACTCACTCATTTCTCTCTCTCTATTTGGTGTAATTTTTTAATTTCAAATCGCAAGATTGTGCTTTTAATTAATTTTCTGTTCAATCAGTAGTAATGTGTTTTTAATTAATTTTCACTTACATGTGTGATTATCTACTGAAGAGGTTACAGTTAAATGTTGGGGCACATTGGAAGAAGCATGCTTTTTCGTATGTGCCAGCTGGTCGTGCATAGAAAAAGAAGATGAGGAAAGGGTATTGTGTAGATGCAATAGAATATGCAGTTTTCTTTATTAGATTCGCATCATTATTTTGAACTTTCAAACCCCAGAATAATCTCATATTTGCTATTGATTCCGGGGATTTAAAAGGAGAAAGAAATGTAGCTGAAGCCATCTTACCAGAAGAAATAGGATAAAGGGTACCTTTTGGTTTAGAACTACAGATGGTATAGTGCTGAGATTTCGTAATATTGCTTCCTTTGTAGCCTAATAAACACCATTGGTACTTCTCATTGCTTGAGAACATAATTTTGAGTGTTAATAGTCTTTGTCTGCTCTTTACAGTTTGGATTTCTTTTTTCTCAAACCCTTCAAAATCTTTTTGGCAATTTTGATGGTGGCACGGTGATATATCTACATAGGCATCAGATGTCCGTGATGGTGGCATCAATAGCTGTTTTATGGTGGCTCATATAAACAACTTCACCCAGTTTTATGGATGTTTTTCTTCTTCTTTCCTTTCATTTTTAACTCTGGTTGACGATTATGCTCAACTTTTTTTCAGCAAAAATAATAATAACAACAATGAAGAAAATGTTGTGTTCGATCTTTCTTGTGTTAGTTAGGTGCTGGTGTAATTGAACAATTTTATATGAAAGATTAGTGGCTACACTTCTAATTTCTGAGTTGAAGAATGATGATTTTGTCTGGAAAAAAAAACATGAAACGTGAATAACAAATGTTTTGTGCTTTTGGTGCAGATACAACTTTCATTTGTTCCCTCGTGATGAGTTAAAAATAGGGATGCCTTCTTATAGTTTCTCTTGTCAATCATCATATTTGACCTCTATGGCTCGAGAAGGTTTTGATTTCAATGCCTGCATATATGATGGTAAGCTGAGCTAGACTGGTTTGAAATGTAATGCATCAATGACATGTTTTCGTTAAGTATTCATTTTGACTTTTAATCTTAACTGCTTTCATTGTACTTTTTTTTTATTATAACAGATGTTACTGTTTTCTCCTGCATACCTTTTGCTGCCCCAGAGTAGCTTTTGACTGAAAGCTTGAATTAACCTTCCTGTCCGCCACCTTTCTTGACCTGACAGGCATATCATATTTATCCAGATCGCAAGAATCAGCTGCAATAGATAGAATTGGAAATGCATCACATATTACCCGTACAGTGCAATCTCCATCAGGGCATACAGTTGCTGATTCCGTATTTACAGAAAGGATCAAATCTCGAGTTAAGCATTGGATAAGTTCTTGCAGAGACACCAACAAGAAGCCTGAAGGTGTGCAAAATGGTATAGATTATGTTTGTCAATCCAACTCTTCTCTGCTCTCTCATTTATACTCTTGACATCTTCCAGATGCTTTAATCAGTTCCTTGAGAAAAATTGTCTCGGGTGATGAAGTATATGGATCCAGACCATGCTTGAGCATAGATGTATGCAGTGAACGTCAAGTGCACCTTGTGTTGGAGGTTTCTATCTTGTCTCTGTTACCTTTTGAATTATTCTCTTGAATTTTGTAGGCCCCACCCCCCCAAGAAAAAAAGCTAGAGATGCTGTCTATGGTAGGTTACAATAATCCAAATTCGATTATGTCTGAACACTGATGTTTTAAGATTTCAATTGTTGTCAATCTTGAAGGTCTTGCATATTCCATTATATTGAATGAAAAATCACTTGATAGTTTAAACTGATATTCGTTGAACTTTTATATTGGGTCAGACACTGAAGGATTTTGTTGATGTCATACCTTTACTAACCCCAGCAAAGGGAGGGACGACAATGTCTGTTCGAGTTGTTTTGACAAGTTCAGAAGATGACAAAATTCTTTTACAGGTAATTAACTAGCTTACGGTCTTTGTTTGTAATGCTTGTCAATGACTCATTTCCTTCTTTGGATATTGCTTTATACTCACAGAAGGAACTTCAAAATGAGGAGAAGGAGCATAATAAGCGCATTCGTGGCTTTCGAGAGGTGATCGATTTGATTTCCGCTTCTCAGAAACCCGTTGTTGCCCACAACTCTCTTAATGGTCAATCTCTAAGTGGAAAATTTTGCTCATGTTAGAATTTTGTGGCTCCGATACCTTTGTGATATTTATACATGTTGCATTTTATTCGGCAGATTTTACCTTTGTCCATTCCAAGTTCTTAGCTACATTGCCATCAACGCTGGATGAATTCAAAAGTTCATTATGTGAGGTCTTCCCAAATGTACTTGATGTCAACCATCTTATGAAGGAAATCAGCCCTCTGAAAAAAGTGAACAATTTGCCTGCAAGTATCTCATATTTGAAACAAAGATTTTTTGCCCCTGTTGATATGGAGATATCTAACCAAGGCAAGCACCCCCAACATCATGAGTCGCGTGTTAGAGCAATCATATTTCCACCTTTCTTTATAACAGGGAGATTGGTTTAATGGCCCATTACAAGTGTTATTTTAGTTATATAGCCCTTTTCAGGGGAGATCAATAGAAATTAACACAGGAGATTAGTAAATAAAATATATGTAGGGTCATTTTTCTTCTATTCAAATTGGAACCGTTTATAGGCTATGTTGGTCGGACTCTCCGAAAATGTGGCCGGATACGTGTCGGATCCTCCAAAAGTAGTGCATTTTTGAAGGATCCGACGCGGGTGCGGCTACATTTTGGAGAGTCCGCGCAACTTAGTTTATAGGAGATCATTTCCTCCTTTATAACGTGATTATACTTATAAACACTTGCAGCATGTAGCCAGCTGGAAATGGCAATATTCCTGTGAAGGAAGTTTTCCTCTTTGCTAATTTATTACAACATTTTTATATTAAAAACCTACCTATTCTAGATTCTCTCTCATCTCCCTCCCACCCCTTCCCCAAAATTTCTCTTTTAGTTATGTTGCTATCTGGACTCGACTATTTCTGGCTTTGCATATAAAATTGCCATTGGTTTCTTTTTCAACTGTTTAGATCAATTCTAATCAGTGTTAAATTACTTACAGCTGCTGAGGCCACAGAAGTGAAGACTCTGGGACAGGATGTTTTGAAGATAAGCGAATTGTTTGCGAAGCTGTACTCCATACTGAAAATTGCTCCAAAAGTTCCTGAAGCTGCTGAGGGCCATTTGCCTGATGCAATTGAATGCTACATAAACTTGTTCAACCCTTGCTTTGCCAGTTCTCATGGTCTTGCTGATGAAGGTGTTAGTGTGTGGACTGACAATACTAGAAAAATTAGTATTAAGAATCTAGTTTTCCTATGGGGATTCAGGGGTGGGACATCTGCAGGACAGCTGAAAAGCCTCCTATATGGTTCACATGAAGTTTTCCATAATGAATATGATGTTAGGCTAGTGGATAAAAGTTGTGCTGTAGTTGTTTTTGGGAACCCTGGCTTTTCGGAAGTCCTGTTGCAGCTAATGGATTCTGGAGGTATCTGTACTAGTACCCTGACGGAGATGCTAGCAGATGGCCTGACAGCCGCAGGTTATGAGGCGTACCAAAAAGTCTGTGAGTTAGGTTTATGGGAAGCAGATTTGGCCAGTTCATTCGAAAGGGCTTTGGAAGAAAATGATAGCTTCTCAGAAGCTCACTCACAGGAGCTTCCGGGTATATGTTGGAATAATGATGAAATGATTAACCTGGATGACCTTTAAGACGCTCCATAGATCTGATTCATATCTAACATTACAAGAGCCAAGAGAGGCTGCTTTCTGGTCAGTGGCGAGTCGAACTATGATCCTATAGATTTTGTTGGTGGCCCTTTTATTGCCATTGGAGATGTATGCAGGAATCAAATTCATAATTGATGCATCAAACGAGGAGAGTAGCTGCTGACATGGAACATTCAGCCATTGTATTTAAGTAAACAGGTAACCTAAGATAGATGGCATTTACTTCTTTCAAACTGACAAAGCAGAGTGGTCATGTATTTTCTGGACGATGAGATCTGAGGATAGCTGAATGTTGGAGGATAATTCAGTAGAGTGGCATTATTTGGTGTAGCAAAGAATCTGTTTATTGGGTCGTCGTTTTCCTTTCCCACCTGAAGTTGTTCTTGCCATGTTTCTTATCGGGTGGTGTATGTTTGAAGTTGTAGAGTTTGCAAACATTGAGTTTTTGCATGTGAAGCGAAAGTGTAATGAGATTACATCCATAATGTCTTTTTTTCAGTTGATGGCTAAAAGCCTATCCATTGTTATAAGCAATTCATTCTGTTACGGCCACTCTTCTTGAGCATTAGGCCACTGCTGCCACTCTTCTTGAGCATTAGGCCACTGCTCAACATTTTTTAAACAAAACATAAATAGTTCAAGCTTCGAAAATATAAAACTATGCTGAGTATGATACTTTTTATCCTTTCACTCTGTGCTTTAATGTTCAATTATACTTCCAAGGATGCATATGCTACTTTTTACTGATGAAAAGCCAGATGGGATTTTTTAGTTTCAGTCCTCAAATATCAAACTAATAATCAAAAGATGTTCTCCAAATGTGGAATACAAGTGCATTATATAGGTAAAATTGAAAGTCTCTTTGGCACCCATTAAATGGTTCTTAGCGCACATTGGTCCTTCAGCATTTATCACTTCAAATAAGTACCCAAGCAATTTCCAAACTTCAAAGTCCTTTTTTCTCTTCTTAAATCCATTCCTATAAGCAAATAAGAGGATATTTGACATAAAATTTCACCACCCAAAAGCAAAAACAGAAGACGGATAAGTCGAACATATTGATAAAGGAAAATCAGAAGACGGATAGGACGAACATATTGATAAATGTGTCCTCACATTGCATACTCAGAAACATTTAATGGTTAGCGTAACATTTAGGAGATAACTTTTACTTTTAGGGGGATGATTTTGATTATTTTATTAGGTAATAATCTTCTTCAACGTAGAGACCTGAAAATTGCAAATATGGAAGACGGATTATGTTCCAATTTTGAGACCCCATTAGACTTAATGGCACGTTTTACAATATTTTATTGCAAGTTGAAATCCAGGACAAGAAATGGCAGCTTGTGGGAAGCAGATCTCACAGCAAACAACTAGCTTTGCGGCACTTGCTCATTTGCACACTGATACGAGAAGCAAACTCGACACTTGTGCAGCAGAAAATTGAAAAAAAATATGGCAGCAATGGCCTTGAAAATTACAATAAGCTCTAATCCCAATACCAACGGCGTACTTGCACCTCCTCCGAACAAGCTACATGCTCATCTTTTACCCTCAAATCGAAAGATTTTTGGCCGCAGACTCCTTGGGAATTCACCTCTATCATTGAAACGAAGTAAAAGGAATTGGCATGCACCACTTCGAGTTTCGAGTTCGAGTTCGAGTTCGAATCAGGCTTCTGCGTCAAACTCCTTTGATGTTGTCATAATTGGTGCCGGAATCATTGGGTTGACCATCGCTCGCCACTTGCTCCTTTCCTCTGATCTCTCTGTCGCCCTAGTTGATGCTGCTGTTCCTTGCTCGGGCGCAACTGGAGCAGGTAAAAATTTATGATACTTTGACGACCAGACCCCAAATTATTGGATATTGGCATGAAATGAGCCCAAATAGAGCAAAATGGATAGTGAGGAGTTTTATATGCCGACCCAACTAGCTTGGAATGGAGTAGTAGTAGTTATTATTGTTCCATAGTTGACCCCAACTAGTTTGGAATCAAGATTAGTTGTTGTTATGGTTGTATTATATTCTTATCAGAGGCGGACTCAAGATTTGAACTTTATGAGTTCGAGTTCAAAATCCTATCGTAGTTCATTTAATTTACTGGGTTCCAAATCTATCATTTGTACTACTTAGTGGATTTTTAACACATACATGATCTGAGCTAAAGTTACTGGGTATGAACCCATATCTATTCACCCCCAATTCTTATGCCCGCCGTCTTGGCTAAATGCTGTACATATCTTTTAATTGCATATGCCTCTAATCACAAAACTGATATGATCTAATATGCACAATGTACAGTTTTCCACAGAGGGTAACAGTCTCAGAGTGGATAATCAAGTTTAAAGTCTTTGGCTCTTTTAATCCACATGCATAATACAACGAGAATTAAATTAGTATGCTTGTCAATCTCGAGTTTATTCAAATTCACGAGCTATGCCAGTGTATTGATTGTAGTTAGATTACCCACAAGTATCAACTGAATAAGTATAGCAATGGTAAGCCTTTACACCTCCTACATTAGAAGAAGTTATTTTGTTTTTTATAATAACTATTTGAAGTGTTAAACTTTTAGCGTTTCAAATTTCGTTATAAACTTTTCTAAGGTAGTTGAACAAGTTATAAGCTCTTATTCTCTCACCCTAGAAATTTTGAGAACATCATCTGCTGGCATGTCATTTTAAGGAGGAACTTATCGAATGAAATTCTATTCCTACTGTTTGCCGTGTCTTGACTGATTGATTGTGGATTTTTCTTTACATTATCGTTGGCATTTGAGCTGGTTCTAGGTCAAGGATACATATGGAAGGCACACAAATCACCAGGTACTGATAAATGGGAATTAATGATGAGAAGCCATCAATTATGGGAGAGCCTAGTCAAGAGCATTCAACTTCAAGGCATGGATCCTTTAGAGGTACTTGGCTGGAAGAAGACAGGTGACTTTATATCCTTCTATGTATCTGCCTCCAGTTATTCTACTTGCCACTGTTTAGTCAGCAGAGTTGTCAAAAGGGAAAAACTCTAAAAAGTGCTTCATGTCTATTGGGGCATTAAGCGCAAAACGCAACTAAAGTGTGGGCTTTAATAAAAAAGGCACATTGAACTGAAAAAAATAAAAAGATATATTTAATTCGGGAAAAAAGTAACAAGCTAGCTTATGAGGTGAGGATTGCCCAAGATCATATAAGGAGACCAAAGACCTCAAATCCCACCGATGTGGGACAACTCAACCTATGTTGCTCGAACTCTCCGAAAATATCGCCGGGTGCGTGTCGGATTCTCCAAAAGCAGTGTATTTTTGGAGAATCCGACACGGGTACGGCAGTATTTTGGAGAGTCCGCGCAACATACTCAACACCCCCTCACGCCCAGGCCTGCAAACTGGAGCGTGGACAACATCAATGGAGGCCCAACATCGGTAACAATAAATGGGATGGGCCTGGCTCTGTTATCATAATAAATGGACCTTGGGCCTAGCTCAACCCCAAAAGTTAGCATATGAGGTGAGGATTGCCCAAGACCATATAAGGAGGCCAAAGACCTCAAATCCTACCGATGTGGGACAACTCAACACCTATTGATGAAAGACAGAACTCATAGTCAACGAGGTGCACGCCTTAGTGGCTTGCCTTATAATGAAGTGCATCTTGAGCAAGGTGAAACGGCCTCTTTGAGATTTTCTCAGCTTCAGGGCTTAAGCGCGCCTTAAATGAGCTTTGACAACACAGAGTCAACTTACATCCACTCTGTGTACTGTTTAAGACTTTAGCATTGAATCTGGAAGTTTATCATGTTATATGTCTTGTTATTCTGACCAATGTGTTTCTGAGCTCTACTTAAGCAGCCCAAGGGTTAGAATATGATGGAAGAATCGTGAATTATCACATCATTTTCCTGTCTTTTAGAAGACATTTTCAGTACTGAGGAGGTCTGTTCCTCCTTAATGGTACACATGCTCAATTTTAGTTCTTTTTCCTTTTTCTAGAAAGCTCATTTACAAATGACAAAAGGTGGTATATTATAGGACATCAGTCTGGAAGATTTTTCAGGTCCGAGACAATTCTGGTAAATGCAAAAGCTAAAGTCACTTCATATTGTCTAGTCCTTCTCTGTTTAATAGACTTTATGCAATGGAGAGCCCAACATTCTTTCAGTCTGGTCAAAATTGCTAGATTTGCTCTCATTCTTTGCAACTCTGCACCTCGTGAGCTAACTTTTGGGGTTGAGTTAGCCCAAGGTCCATTTCCTTAACGTGATATCATAGTCACACCCATTTTGTTCTTGGTTTACCCAATATTAGACCCCCATGTGATGTCCTTCATGCTCCAATTGGCAGGCTTGGTGTGCAAGGGGGGAGGTTGTTAGATTGTCCCATATTGGTTGAGGGAACAGGTTGTTGTCTACTTGTATGGTCTTGGGCAATCCTCATGAATCGAGTTGAGTTAGGCCTAAGGACCATTTTCTTAACAAAAATAATGTGGATTTTTTTATACTGTTCATTTGAAGGCATGCCAACCCCTACTTGTTTGGGACTGAGGCGTAGTTGTTGTTGTTCATTTGAAGGCATCTTTCAGCTTCTTCTTTTTTCTCCGGTATACATCCCTTTTTTGTAAACACAATTTAGAAAGCAATTCTAGTTGATATCTCATGTAAATGGATGGTATGGAGTTTGCTCTGCTCCTGCCCTTCCCTTGTACCTATCTCATGTGCACAGGCTAAAGAAAACCTTTCTTCTGTAATAACCGTTACTATCTCAGTCCTATCATATTAAAGATTGTAGGGGAAACCACCGAGTGAAGCTCTTATTATCTGGCAGGAAGTCTTTTAGTTAGTAAAACAGCAGATGAGTCAGCAATGTTAAGAAGGAGGGTAGAGGAGCTATCACAGGAGGGGCTGAGAGCAGAGTTCTTGTCCACCAATGACTTGCTATCAGAAGAACCAGAGCTTGTGCTTGAGAAGGAAGGTGGAGCAGCCTTTTTCCCTGATGACTGCCAATTGGATGCTCACCGTACTGTTGCATTTCTTGAGAAGGTCTGTTCCCTTGCCTTCTTTCTCTCATTCTTCCTTCTCTTCCTCTTTGGTTCCTTCTTTAGGAATAATCTTTAGTGTTCTTCTCTCCGGGTTATCTTACAATTCTTATAAATGATAATTATTTAAGTCGTTGATCATTGTCCAGGGTAACAGGCGTTTTGCTGTTGAAGGGAGATATGCTGAATTTTATCATGACCCAGCTATTGGATTAGTTAGGTTTGACAGTTTCCATCTTTATTGATGTTTGAACTATTACTTGTCCATGTAATCACTATATTAATAAATTTTAAATTCAGGCCTGGAAATAGCTGCGAGGTTGGAGCTGTTCAAACTTCCAAGACTACATTGCATAGTAAGAAGGCTGTTGTAATTGCAGCAGGTTGTTGGACTGGGTCTTTGATGCATGACCTGATTAAGCAACCAGATATCGTGCTCGATCTTCCAATAAAGCCTCGAAAGGTTTAGGATAAGATGTAACATGCCCATTGCGTTGGTTTCTTTGTCCCATTTGTTTTTTTGTCTTATTATCTTTCTCTATTTTTTTTTTGGTTGTGTGTGTTTGTCATGTTATTGAAGAAAGAATAAAGGAGTAAAAGAAAAAGAGATTTAATTTGGTTTAAGAGAAACCATTATTTGTTGATCTTTTGTGGGTGCACAATTTTTAGTCATCTATCTCATTGCTACAATCAAATGGCACCATAAAATTTAGGAGGGGATGCTTGGAAGTGACTACACTCATTCACATGCTGCTCATATACCAGCTCGGACCAGACCATTACCAGCTCAGACCAGACCATTACTGATATCTCTTATTTCTCTCTCGTGGCTCCATTTGCCATTGTTTACATCATTGTCACTATATTATAATCTTCATTTTCTTCTCCTTGGGTGGGTGGGGGTTGGGGGGAAGGGGTGTTCAATTGGGAGAGTCATATCTGATTCATGATTCATCACATGCATATGCTAGTTTGTAAGCCACCATTTCTTACCCTTCCCCTCTCTGCTAGTTCAGAGCATTTCTGTAAGTTCAGCTGATTCCTTGTTTTGCCTTAATAAGTTTTCAGATCCTGCATAGTAAGCAACATAAATCCGAACAATACTTTAAAGTAAACATGTGATGTTTTGTGGATATGTAACTCGATGCTCACCTGATAATAATACGAATTTATACTTCCGTGTTGACTTTTGTTTGATCCCCTGCCTCCCCCCTCGAGTTGACTGCTTTATTGTTAATTCATGTTTCCATTACTTCTATCGAGGGATTGCTAGATAACCCAAGTTACAAGCTTATTCGGAAGAAAGATAGAGCATAAAACGAGAAAGAAGAGAAGTGAAATCAAAAGTTGCTCCATGACTTCTTATATCAGCATATGGCATCTGTATTGGTCCACTTCCTTTCTCCCTTTAACTGGTTATTAAATTTAAATAAGATATCATTTTACAAGCTCAACCTACAAACTCTCAGAAGTTAGAAGAATTCGAATCTCATAATGGGATGTCTGTGCGTCATTCTAAACGGCCTTAAACGAATCCAAGATTGTCAATGAGTGTCCTTACAGTACTGTCTATAGTTCCTAAAACTATCCAGCTCAAATAGGGAGATCAGTAAGTGAATATCAATATAAAAAAAGGTGAAGACAGTGGA
>MU671543.1:3392-15202 GCA_026770625.1 Nicotiana glauca | reverse complement strand
TCTTTTAAGAAACAAAAAGAGATTAAGGAATACCTTTAGACTGGCATGAACAATGTCATTCAAGAGAGTCATATTGTTGTGACTCTCGAGTTTTGCTTTTTCAATGCGGCCAATTAAAGGCTCAAGACAGGTGTCGGCTTGGCCAGATTTCCTTAAAAGGCTAGCAAGGACTTCAATGGTAACACTCCTCATAGTGGAACTCCTACTTGAGGAGCCCACTTCAGTGTAATGGACTATGGGAGGAGTGATTGTTGGAGAAGGAATAGTAGAAGAAGGAAAGGAAGTAACAGATGAAGGAGGCAGAGAAACGATCACAGGAATGGTAGAGGAAGACAAGAGAGGTTCATCCAAAATCGGACCTAAAGGACCACTACTAAAACCACTAATAAAAAGCTGGTTTATAGATTCAACTGTATCAGAGGGGGAAGAAATGTCATCATCAGGAATGACTACTGCAGCTATGACAGGTTCGGAAAGGGACAAGTCAGGAGAGACATTGATCTCATCATCAGAGACAATTCGTCTCCTCGCTCATGGTCTAATTACCAAAGAGCCCTCACCCTCTCCTTCAGAATTATCTTCAAGAACATATTTCCTTTTCTCAGACCTCTAGGGAGCTGAAATATCCTGGTGTGATCCTAGGAATATGTCTTGGCCACGTGATGCCAAAACACCTTCAAGAGTGACTCCTCGAGTGGCAAAACCTAAGAAAAGAAAGGTTAAAAAGCCAAGGTAGCAAAGGATACTTAAGGTAAAAAAAAAAACTCTTACCATGAGTTTTTGGTTTCCAACCGTAGCGACTGGAAAGGGTTTTCCACACCCTACCTTCCATTGGTGCAACCTTCAAAAGTCTTTCTACCTAACCACGAATATTAGGTACGGGTGCAACCATATCCATGGTTGCTGAAAAAGAAACACGAAAGTTAAAACAAGTAAGGTTGGGAATAAACAGGCACGGGGATATTTAATACTTACGTGCAAAGTTCCATTTCTCTGGAAAGCGGATGTTCTTTTCACCGACTAGACCCATGGTAGGGGCAGCAACATACCGAGCATACAAGCCACGGTCTTTGTCATCTTCAGGATTCAACAAAACTCTTTTGCTCCTGGCTGCTAAGCCAAATATCCCGTTTCAAAAAAATCTAGGAGAGTCAAGGTGAATTAAATGGGGGAAGGTAAATTCTATGTTGGCTTTGTTAGCAAGGTGCCTCAAGTAGGCAACAACTTGCCATACTATTGGACCAATTTGTCCCAAGCAAACATTAAAAAAATGGCAGAAGTCTAAAATAACCGGGTCGATAGCCGGTTTAAACCCTAAAGTGAAAGGGTAGGTATAAACGAAAGAACAATCGATAATATATGAGGTAATTCTTTGATTTGTGTTAGGAATGATAATGGGGAAATCTTCAGCCCAATGGCACTCCTTCCTAACTACAGGTTCCAAAGCACTTGTAATTAGAGTAGGGTAAGGATCATCACGGTCTAGTATAGCAACTTGAGTTTTTAAGGATTCTTTATCATGTTGAAAAGAAAATTCTGTGGGAATAATTCCTTCCACCAAGGGTTCACGCGGAGGCTCAGAAGAGTCTTTACTTCGAGAAGAACCTCTTTGAGAATGCGAACCCCTGGTTCCAGAGGAAAGATCAGAACCAGAAGGAGGCGTTGAAGTGCTACTACCACGAGTGGAGCTTAAATTGCGTAGCCTGCCTCCTCTTCTATGTCTAATAGGAGCATTAGGAAAATTATCTAAAATGGGAGTTTTCCTAGGGTTAGGGTTTGATGAAGCCATGGATGCGGGAGTTGAATTAAAGTAGGGGATAATGAAGAAAATTAGTAAGGCGAAAGTGTTCAAGTCAATTTATGAAGAACGAGACAAAAAGAGAAGCTATATTTATATTGTTGAGAAATATGATGATGGAGGAACCGCAATAATGATAACTGATACTTCATGGAAAGTGAAGCTGAAAAGAAAGCCTAAAAAGGTGCTGCGAGACAGTACAACCAATGAGGAAGCAGCACGTGTCTAGAGCATTTAAAAGAAAGTGACAATCGAAGTGTCAACTTTATCAGAGTATTAATGGTGAAAAAAAATTTTCTTTTATGAAATCCACTTTCCAATTATTCAAACTGATGAATAAATGGAAAGTGGGGGGACTATCTGTATTGGGGAAATATATGTGCATAAATAAATGGTGATAAAGCGTGACTCGTGGAATTATCAAAAGGACACAATTGGTCAAGGAATCACAGATTAGATGCGGGATCAAAGAGGAGTGTCGAGACACGTAGACTGGTCAAATGGTCAAAAAATTATAACTAGCCAAGAGACACGAGTTGCAATAGATACGAGCAAATGGAGGAGGAAGAGGAACGGGCAGTTATTTAAATAACTCAGCGCACGTACCTGTCTAAGTCCTTTATATCCAAGAATCAAAAGGAATGAATCTGACAATAGAAATGGGTGTATATACGACATTTAATAGGCGTTAAATGTAGAATACGTTAGAGAATTTGTATTGAATGTAATGATTATGTAATGTAGCATTCAATGTCATTAATTACTCATAATAGCCTCATTGCCTCGTTATGATTTGGGCAAAACGTATATCTCCAAGATGTCTATAAAAGGGAGATATCTGATCAAATGTAGGACACACAAAACATCATTGAAGTATACTTTGACTCACAAGCTTTCATATCTGAGTACTTGAAAATTATTTTCTTTATTTATTTATTTTTTGATTATCAATAACCCGATTCTTCTATTTTCCAGATTTGACTAAAAATTCATTTTTTGGTTGAACTTGAAGCTTAAAGTTGAAAGAATGAATTAAGATTGGAATTTTGAGTAAACGACCTTGAAATCAGGACCCGAAGGTTCCAGCAGGTTTGTATGATGATTTCAGACTTGGGCGTGTGCTCGGATCGGGTTTTGGATAACCCGGGAGCGTTTTGGCACCTATTGTGGAAGTTGGCATTTTAGAAGGAATTTTATAAGTTTGGCTTAAAGAGCATTTCAGTGTTATCGATGTCCGTTTAGGATTCTGAGACTGGTTGTAGCTCCGTATGGTGATTCTAGAGTTGGGAGCGCGATCGAAAGTGAATTCGGAAGTCCGTAGGTCATTTTGAAGCCATTTGGCTAAAGATAGAAATTTGAAGGTTTTGAGAAGTTTGACCGGAAGTGGACTTTTTGATATTGGGGTCGGAATCCGATTCCGGAAGTTGGACTAGGTCCGTAATGTCAAATATTACTTTGTGTGCAAAATTTGAGGTCAATCAGACATGATTTGATAGGTTTAAACATCGGAAATAGAAGTTGGAAAGTTCAAAGTTCATAAAGCTTGAATCGGGGAGTAATTCATGGTTTTAGCGTTGTTTGATATGATTTGAAGCCTCGAGAAAATCCGTAATGTGTTTTGGGATTGGTTGGTAGTTTTGGTTGAGGTCCCGGGGGGCTCGGGTGGATTTCGGGTGGTTAACGGATCGAAAAATGGATTTTGAGAAAAGTTGAGGTTTGCTGGTATTTCCGCTTCTGTGGAAACGAGACCGTAGAAGCGGCCCCGCAGAAGCGGAATGGGATCCGCTGGAGCGGTTTATGGTCAAGGCTTGGAGACCGCAGATGCGGTCAAGGATCCGCAGAAATGGGACTGCATCTGCGGAGGGAAGATCGCAGAAGCGAAAACGAGAGGCCCAGTGGAAGCCGCGTAAGCGGCTGGTTTTCTGCAAAAGCGGAACCGCTGAAGCGGTTGGATGTCCGCAGAAGCGAAATTGGGCTAGAGCCCAGGAACCGCAAAAACGAAACATTTTACGCAAAAGCGGGACCGCAGAAGCGGGAATATTTTCGCAAAAGCGAAAAGACCTGGAGGCAGGAGGTTATTTTTAAAGTCGGGCTTTGGCCATTTCTCTCATATTTTTCTTGGCTTGGGGGCGATTCATGGAGGATTCAAGAGGGGAATTCGTTCGTCAATGATAAGGTAAGCTAATCCCACCTATTATGAGTTAAATATATTGATTATGTATAGATTTTAGCATATAAATGGGTAGAAAATTAAAGGTTAGAGGAAAACCTAGAAAGTTATATTCTTGGAATTTAGCCACGATTTTGAGTATGGAATTAAGAGAAAATCATATATTTTAGTTCGTGAGTTCATGGGTAAACTTTATCTTCGAAAAATTTTGGATTCCGGGCACGTGAGCTCGAGGGCATTTTTATCAACCTTTTGATCGGGGTTAGGAATTATTATAAATTGGATTATAATGAGTACCTTAGCATATATTAATGGGTTTACATAATTATTGGCTAGTTTTGGAGCATTGTGCATCGATTCGAGTCTTCGGAAAGGTGTGGAATGCCGGTTATGGATCTTCGAAGCGAGGTGAGTCTCATTTCTAACCTTGTAAGAGGGAACTGTCCCCATAGGTGAAATAATTAATTATGTGCTCCTATTTGTGGGGGCTACGTACGCACGAGGTAATGAGAGTCCGCGCGTAGCTACTACTATGCTATTGTCCGGGTAGTTAGGACCCAAAAGCATGTTATACTTGAATTATTTATGAACCCATCGATAGCTTGAATTGCTTAAATCACATTGAATTAGTAAGGGAATTACTAAAAGTATTAAACTTCATTTCTTAAAAATTGTTAAAGGATAATTGGTTTTATTTGGATAATTATTCCCCGATAAAATTCTAATTGGATATTTGAGCATGTATATTATGTGTACCTGCGTCACATGGATGATTCGCGAGTAGGGTGATTGTGTATCTTTTGTGTACCTGCGTCTGATGGATGATTCGCGTGCAGGGTGATTGTTTATTTTATGTTGACTGCGTCGCATGGATGATTCACTAGCGGGGTAATAGATGCATCTATGGTTCGTGCCGTTCGACCCTTGGCAGTGTACAGTTTATATTTCTGTTGGATCGGGCCGTCGCCTCGGTGTGATTTGCGCATGTTATTTGTCGCTTGAGAATTTTAAACGTGAAATTTCCCTTCGTGGCTTGATATAAATTGATAATATAATGAAAAGTAAACTTGAAAATCCTTGATTATTTGTTAAAGGTGTTTACCTATTTTTCCGCCTTACGAGATATAACTCCTATAAAATCCATGTTTTTCCCACATTTTTATTACACTATCATTGGACCTCTAGTAAGTGTCGAAGTTGACCATCTCGTCTCTACTTCTTCGAGATTAGGCAGGATACTCATTGAGTACACGTTGTTTACGTACTCATACTACACTTCTGTGCATTTTTGTTGCACATGTACATGTATCTCTAGCATCCTACTGGGCGTAGCAGCACGGATGATTCTGGGACTAGGTGAGTTACATTATTCGAGGTAACCCGCATCTGGTGTAGTCCCTTTCAGCATATTGTATTTATTTCCTGTCCACTGGATTTCGGACAAATATTTTATTTTATTTCCCTATCAGTAGATGCTCATGCACTTGTGACACCGGGTTCTGGGATGGTTTTCAAAAGATGTGTACTAATCATTTATTATTTAATTTGAATTTAAGTGGTGATCTTTTTATTTATGAAAAATGGAAGGAAAAGTCCTAGATTTCAAAGGTATTAAAAAGAAAAGTTAATCGATTGATTAAGTTGGCTTGCCTGACAGCGGTGTCCGGCGCCACCACGACCCTTAGTGGATTTTGGGCCGTGACAATATGGTATCAGAGCACTAGGTTCCTAGGGTCTCACGAGTCATGAGCAAGTCTAGTAGAGTCTCGCGGATCGGTACAGAGACGTCTGTACTTATCCTCGGGAGGCTGCAGGACTGTTAGGAGTACTTCCCTTCTTGATTCCTTATTGTGCGATTTGATTCTTGGAGGTCTATTCCTTCAGTTCATTCCCACTCAATCTTATGTGACGCAAAGCGCTCGTTATAGATCGAGAATTGAAGAATCATAATGGTACTACAGATGTGATATGTGATGTTTCTCCCGGTATAGCTGATCAGATTATTATCGTCGCTTTATGCAAGAATATTTTATTATTTAAGCCTAGTAGCGGTACTTATGAGGGCTTTGGGGCTAGGCACAAGTTGCCACGATGCTTATGAACAATTGTTCCGCAGTATTGTTATGACGGTATGAAGTTTGCCTATGTATCGGGGCAGTGAATGACTTGAAGGGAGGTTTACTCGGTACATAATCAAGAGATTTGGTATTTTATTCTTGGCAGGGGAAAGGCAATCGGACTGAGGATGGTCAGGTGTGGGTTGGTGGAAGTAAAAAGACTTGGTATTTGCAAGTGTGGTGGAGCATTCTTCTGTGATGGGGTGTCGTTGCCCTAATTGAACGTACTAAGTTCGTCGGTGTTATAACCGGCTATAATTCACCTTTGGGGCAAGATATTGCGAAATAGTATCGGAGATGCAACTATCAGATATCGCAGGGTGCGGTGGTTTTGGATTGAATCGGTATTTCAAATGTGGCGGTTCGAGAAAGATGACCTTCAGAAAAGTTTGGAGTTAGTAGAAAAATTGTGGATTCAAGTGCTATGAAGATAAATTTTATTAAGACAACGACTGAGCAACAAAAGATGAGAAGGACATATAGGAAATGTCGGGTGGAGTTTTAAACTTCTAAAGGGCCAGGCTTAGGAAGCGCATGCCGAGCAGCTGATTAAAGAAGTGAGTTTGCCCAAAGTGGGAGAGCAGCGGAGCTGCGTAGGGGCTTGGTAATGAGATGACTATGAACCTTAAGGAGAGTCTGGAATGATTTGAGAATATTGGTGCTTGGTTATTGGGGTCTGCGGATCTAATTTGAAGTAGGGATTCTTGTGCGGCCGGAGATTTAGTATAACGGGAGGGAGCCGCTTAAATGAAGAGGGATGCAGCATGACTCGATTTGAAGGGATGTTGTCGCGCACTTAAATGATGTCCACGGGGGGTAAATGGACCTGTGCAACTGGAGAGTGAGCTCAGACTCAGGAAGGGTCATTAACGTCGAAGTGATTGTACCCCCGTGCAGCGGTGTTGGAAGATGCCGGGGAGAGCTTTCTATAAGTGGGTTACCCAAGTGAGAAGGTTAGCAGTCCCGTGGTTGGTGAAGCTCCTGTGAAGAATTTTATCGGGTATGTAGCAGCGAGATCGGTAGTGCGAATGCAGTGGGTGAATCAAAGTATAAAAGAATGGGGCTTTGCGGAAGGAATTCAAGAATTTATGCGGTTGATCGTGCAAGGTTATGTCGATGAAAGCTATGGAATCTTGGTGAATTCTAGAGTCGTGAAATAATGGCTTCATGCTAAGTGGGGGAGTCCCACCGCTTATGATTGAGTTGCATGGTTAACTATTTGCGAGATTTTTGGCTATTAGCATATCGACGGGCTATTTCAGCTACGGAAAGGACCATAAGTGGTAGTTTAAGTAAAGGAAGTATTGAAGGTGGGCTATCGTTGGCCCTATTGGCCTATGTTCAGACTTGGGGAAATATTCAGGATTTTGCCTTGTAGAGATGCAGGTTCCCAGGGAAGTGATTAGGCGGGTTCTTCGCCAAGAGGGTATTCATGTGATGGAAGACTCATAGAGTTGACTATATTCGGGGCCAAGTCAGAGCGGGTGGCTCTCAGCAATGGTCCTAGGGGAAATCAAAAGATAAAGTATGGTACCTAATAATTTTGAGCCTATAAGTACGGTTAAGAATAAAGCTTTGTAGCAGCTTATGAGAAGGTTCTGAGAATGTTCTATGATATGTTAACTTGCGGTATATTTGAGAGATATGAAACAGTTCGTAGGATTTGAGACAGCATGGTCTCGTGATTCGAGGTCACTCGAGATGAGTGCAGATAGAGTATGTTATGTGTTGGATGGAATTAGTATTATTTCTATGGTAATTAGGGTGAATCGAAAGAAGGTAGGTTGGTTAGCCATAATTTAGTTAGCATGTTTGTGGTAGGGATCAGCTCTTTCAGCGTGATTAAGTTATGCAAGTGAATTGTGGAGGTGCATATGAGGCTTGTCAACCGCCGTAATTGATATTATTCTGAAGCATTCTACTGTTGTAGCTTGTTATGTGAAAGCAGATTCCGGAAGGGCTGTGGTGGCTTAGACCACTACTTAGAGATTTGCATATTCTACGGTTATGAGAATTCACTGATGTGATATTATAGATCTCCTAAAGTGAGTTGAGTGAAAGGTTTTCATAGGACGAAGTGTTAACCTATTAGTGGTTCCGGAGTTATAATAAAAAGCATGTCCTATCCTATATTGGCACGTTGGGTGCAGTGAGTAGTATGGAATTTGAGGTGAAAACCAAAGTTGCAGTTCGATGTTGACAAAGATGTTGCAAGCTCGGACGAGCAGGAAAGGAGTTTCGATATTTAAAGTAAGTTGGTGGTTTCTTCAGTGTCACCTGAAATCGGTTTTTTATGAAGAAGGCTTTGCATCCTGGTTAGGGGTTCTTGATCACTTTTCAGTGTTATAGCAGCCGGTGGTTTGGATGTACGTGCCTGCTATGTGTTTCGGAAGGTTGTGGGAGTGTGTCCCACAGGAAGATTGTATAAGTGTGATATGTAGTCATTTGATTGATTAAAGATTTAAACCAAATATGAGGATTGTGGTGATATCATTAATTTGAGAATTTATGCCTGGACGACACTCGGTTTATTGGGTTATGGACTGAGGAGGTTTGCTCCGGTTATGATGATTGTTCTTATGTGTTACGAGAAAAGGGGAGTTGCTGTAGACCTTTGAAAGGTTATTAACCTAGTTGGTGCAATCAGAAATTGTCTTGGGATCCGTGGATGGATTTAAATGTGAACATGGGGCTTTATAGTAGGCCAGCTGTGATCATATCAGCAGTGCACCCTTTATGGAAGAATAGACGTGGTGTTATTTCATCTTCAGCTATTTCATGCAATGATGTATTGCACCGTGTGAGTTGTGAGACGGCTTGGTAAATTTCTTACGTGTTGAGGTTTCGCATAGAGATGAGGTTATATGAGCAGGATGGCTCTTGAGATTCAGATCGTGTATTGTGCCTCAGTTGTGCTAGACTTGTGGATTATAGCATTATATGTCTCCCCAGGGAATGGTACTATACACTTAGAGTGCTTGTGACCGAGATTCGGTATTGCATTGTAATGAGCAATTTAGCTCGATGTGCATCTCCTTATATGAGTTCTACATGTGGATCGGGTGGCACGCCGCCATGGTTATGTTATTTGGATCGGGTGGCACACCGCCATGGTTATTTTGTGAGGATCGGGTGGCACGCCGCCATGGTTATATATTTTCCTTTGTATCGCATTCGAATTGGTGGCCTATTGGCGCATGGTAACATCATATGAGATTTTAACAATTTCCGGGGTGGCTTATTGCCTGAGCAGTTGTATCGGATGAGATCAGATCTCTTGATCTAGGATTCTGTGCAATCCAGTTGTATGGGGTATGTTATGGAGATAAGACCATTATTGGGTTCAGAATGAGGTAAAGGTTTTGTCAGGAGTAGAGACCTAATGTTTTGTTGACTCGGCAGTCGATTATGAATGTGGGTATATCTCTTCCGTCATGGTGGTATGGTAAAGGATAGAGTAAGACCTGTATATATCATGGGGTGCAATGGGGACATCAAATTAGTAGGATTTTGACCAAGTTGATCAGAAAAAAGGCTATTGTGGTCCTGTGGACTAAGTGTTGTAAAGTTAAGCAGTTATGTTTGAGTACAGTGTGTAGTGATTGATATGGTGGTCGAATGTTGGAATCAGGCTCTAAGGCTTATTTTCTTGAATAAAAGGGAATATCTTCAGATTTTATCGAGTTAATGTGCTCAGCTAAGTTGTGGTAGCAAGGGAAGGTGCATGAGGTGCTAAACAGTAATTTCAGACTACTTCCGTATAGTTCTCAGCACGTTCGGGGATGAACGTATGTTTTAGTGGGAGAGAATGTAACGACCCGACCGGTCGTTTTGAGTACTAGCGCTACATTCAGTAGTCGGAGGCCATGAACAACTTCATTTCAGGTATTATGACTTGTACGCATGGTCGGAATCGAATTTCGGGAAGTCCAGAGTTGATTTGGGAAGAGAATTCTTATTTTGGAAGCTTAAAGTTGAAAGAATGAATTAGGATTGGAATTTTGAGTAAACAACCTCGAAATCGGGATCCAAAGGTTCCAGCAGGTTCGTATGATGATTTCGGACTTGGGTGTGTGCCCGGATCGGGTTTTGGATAACCCGGGAGCGTTTTGACGCCTATTGTGGAAGTTGGCATTTTAGAAGGAATTTCATAAGTTTGGCTTGAAGAGCATTTCAGTGTTATCTATGTCCGTTTGGGATTCCGAGACTGGGAGTAGCTCCGTATGGTGATTCTGGAGTTGGGAGCGCGATCAGAAGTGAATTCGGAGGTCCGTAGGCCCTTTTGGAGCAATTTGGCTAAAGTTAGAATTTGAAGGTTTTTGAGAAGTTTGACCGGAGGTTGACTTTTTGATATCGGGTCAGAATCCGATTCCGAAAGTTAAAGTAGGTCCGCAATGTCAAATGTGACTTGTGTGCAAAATTTGAAGTCAATCGGACGTAATTTTATAGGTTTAAACATCGGAAATAGAAGTTGGAAAGATCAAAGTTCATAAAGCTTGAATCGGGGTGTAATTCATGGTTTTAACGTTTTTTGATATGATTTGAAGCCTCGAGCAAGTCCATAATGTATTTTGGGATTGGTTGGTAGTTTTTGTTGAGGTCTCGGGGGCCTCGAGTGGATTTCGGGTGGTTAACGGATCGAAAAATGAATTTTGAGAAAAGCTGAGGTTTGCTGGTTGCTAGTATTTCCGCTTATGCGAAAACGGGACCGCAGAAGCGGCCCCGCAGAAGCAGAATGGGAGCCGCAGGAGCGGTTTATGGTCAAGGCTTGGAGATCGTAGATGCGGTCAAGGATCCGCAGAAGCGGGACCGCATCTGCTTAGGGAAGATCGCATAAGCGAAAATGAGAGGCCCAGTGGAAGCCGCAGAAGCGGCTGGTTTATCGCAAAAGCGAAACCGTCGAAGCGGTTGGACGTCCGCAGAAGCGGAATTGAGCTGGAGCCCAAGCACCGCAGAAGCGGAACTGCGGAAGCGGTAATATTTTTGCAGAAGCGAAAAGACCTGGAGGCAGGAGGTTATTTTTAAAGTCGGGCTTTGGCCATTTATCTTATATTTTTCTTGGTTTAGGGGCGATTCTTGGAGGATTCAAGAGGGGAATTCATTCATCAATGATAAGGTAAGCTAATCCCACCTATTATGAGTTAAATACATTGATTATGTATAGATTTCAACATGTAAATGGGTAGAAAATTGAGGGTTAGAGGAAAACCTAGAAAGTTATACTCTTGGAATTTAGCCACGATTTTGAGTATGGAATTAAGAGAAAATCATATATTTGAGTTCGTGAGTTCATGGGTAAACTTTATCTTCGAGAAATTTCGGATTTCGGGCACGTGAGCCCGAGGGCATTTTTGTCAACCTTTTGACCGGGATTAGGAATTGTTATAAATTAGATTGTAATGAGTACCTTAGCATATATTAATGGGTTTACATAATTATTGGCTAATTTTGGAGCGTTGTGCATTGATTCGAGTATTCAGAATGGTGTGGAATGCCGGTTATGGATCTTCGGAACGAGGTGAGCCTCCTTTTTAACCTTGTAAGTGGGAACTGCCCCCATAGGTGAAATAATTGATTATGTGCTCCTATTTGTGGGGGTTACGTGCGTACGAGGTGACGAGAGTCCGTGCGTAGCTACTATTATGCTATTGTCCGGATATTTAGGACCCAAAAGCATGTTATACTTGAATTATTTATGAACCCATCGATTGCTTGAATTGCTTAA
>MU671542.1:46266-59511 GCA_026770625.1 Nicotiana glauca | reverse complement strand
CCCCCCCCCGGCTCGAGTTGTCCGCAAGAGTAAGCCAGGTCTAGAACAATAAATACAGGTTTTCAAACCTAGTATAACAAAGACTCATGTCGGATCCCTAGTAGGAACGCTTGTTTGCATCACGTGCACTTGACTTAGGGGACTCAACACAGGGGTTGGGTCCGTGTAGGACAAATGTACCCAAATAAAAAGACCATCCTGATGCATCGTACTTGCTACTTGCATATCTGTTTGTTCAGGCATGCATGTTGACCGGCTTCTAGAAAAGGAAAAGAAAATCAAAAATCAAAAACCAAGAGTGAGGTAGATATTTAGAAAATTCTGAAACTCTGTCGAAATTCTAAAAAGAGGAAAAGTCATTTCAAAATAAGTCATATTTTCCCGTTGAGTTAAAACTGGACGAACTATGCTAGTCACCGGATATGAGATACGTAAGCAAACCTAATCGGTTCCGGCCTACTATTTTCAAGAAAATCCAAAAATATTTTCATTTACTTACTTCTTTAGAAAGTCTATCTTTTAGACCCAAGTTTTTTAAAAATACAAAAATATTTTCATTTAATTTCTTCTTAAAATTCAAAAATATTTTCGTTCTTCTTTCAAAAAATTCAAATGAAAATTCATGATTCAAAAATATTTTCTCTTTTATTTAGAATATTTCTTTCATATTCATAATAAAAGTCCAAAAATATTTTATTTCTTTTTTAGAAGTTTTTCTTTCAAAATTTCAAAAACAATAGTAATCAAAAAATATTTTCTTTCTTCTTTATATAAGTCTTTCTTTCGAAAAAAAAATTAGTTTATTTTCTATATTCCTGATCTTCCCGAACTACGCAAGATTTGATTCATGTTCCCACATGATACGTAGGTAACCCATATTTGGTTCGATCAACCATTGAAAAGAAAAATGAAAAAAAATGTAAATAAAATGAAAAAAATGAAAAAGAAAAGTGAAAAAATGTTGATAATAATAAGGATTGCCTAAGTCCATTCTAACATGTTTTTGTTTTGAATTATAAAGAAAGTTGAGGTGGTCGCTTTGTGGTAAGCTGGCAACACAAGATCCAAGGAAAAAATGTCAATGACAACTGACATTGAAGTTATTACAAATGCTCAATAGAATCAGGGTCAGAGGGTCCAACAAGAGTCTACTGTGGTTGAGGAAAATAGACTACTGAAATAAAAAATGACTGAAATGTGTCAAGCATGGGCCAATGTCCAAGGACCACCTTTTTCTTCTCATGGTTTCCCAAAGTTCACATCCATCTTGACTACTACCATTTCGGTCTTATTGTCTGATCAATCCAGTCCACCTAGGTTCAATCCTTATCCCAACTGTACGACTACAACTGGGACTTCTATTGCATGCTCTCAAAGTTTGTCATTCACTATCAATCAGATAACCTTTACTATGCCCGTCTTCACCACCCCACTGCAGACGGTGGTGCAGAGGAAAACTCATGAGTCACAATTTTCTACCCAGCAAGAGCAGCACCACTCTCCTAAGTATCACTCGTACTTGTTTGATCTTCCTGCAAACATTGAGAAGCCTGCCCGAAAGATGGCACGGGAAGAAATGACCCAAAGAGTGAAAAGCTTAGAACAACAGTTGAAACACATGCAAGGGTGGGCTGGTCAGAAAAGCATTGCCTTCAAGGATTTATGTATGTTCCTCGATGTCCACTTGCCCACTGGTTTCAAGACTCCCAAATATGAAACGTATGATGGACATGGAGACCCCATAGCCCACATTAAAAGGTATTGCAATCAACTAAGAGGTGCTGGAGGAAAGGAAGAATTACTGATGGCTTATTTTGGGGAAAGTCTTATGGGAGCAGCCTCCGAATGGTTTATGGATCAAAATACCTCTCACTAGCATGTTAGGGATGACATGGCTAGGGCGTTTGTCAAACAGTTCCAATACAACATTAACATTGCCCCAGCCCGCAATTCCCTTTCAAACCTGAAAAAAGAAACCAAGTGAAAGTTTCAAGGAATATGTTATTAAATGGAGAAAGCAAGCTGCTATGGTTAAGCCACTCATTGATGACCACGAGCTAATCACTGTCTTCCTTCAAGCGCAAGAGCCAGATTACTTTCAAAACATGGTGTCCGCAGTTGGAAAATCCTTCTCGGAAGCAATCAAAATGGGAGAAATAGTAGAGAATGGTCTTAAGACAGGCAAAATTATAAATCAAGCAGTTCTTAAAGACGCAACTCAGGATGTCCAGGTTGAATCTGATAATTTCAATGATACAAATGAGAAGGATGAAGAAATCATGATGACAACAGGGTCGAGAAGAGGTCCCAGGAAAGCACCTCGAAGGTAAACGCAGCCTCATCAGGTTTCCCATGACTCCCCTGAGCATTACTATCCACTTTAGAACACACAATATCTGTTGCTCGACCTCAGTATGTTGGCCAGCCACCAAAACACCCCAGAAGGCAAGCACGAGCACAACAAAATATCTTCCATCCTCCACAAAATTTTCAATTTCCCCATTACCCCCATCCAGGCTAGAGGTATAAAGGGGAACAAAAGTTTGAAAGATAATTTTATACCAATAGGAGAGTCCTATGCAAGCCGTTTGAGAACTTAAAGCATTATAACATGATTGCACTTATTCCTCCAAATCATATGGACCCTCGTGCGAGAAGCTTTGATCCTTCTAAAAGGTGTGAATACCATTCCAATGCACAGGGTCACAATGTTGAAAGCTGTCGGGATTTGAAAAGAGAAATAGAAAGGATGAGCCAGGAAAAGTTGATTGTGATCCAAGACAATGACACCCAGAATATCACGCAGAGTCCTTTACCTGTACATGATGATGCACACTTTGTGGGGATGATGCCTGGTGACATGGAGTATGAGAATCCTCTCGGGAACTTGCTGACTGAAATTGGAGAAGGACATGGTGATTCTGATGAGCAAATTTGTGGCTAAATATCAAGCTTAGCAATTGAGAAGCCATTCTCTCCTTACTAGGAAGGACTCTTGGTAATTTTTTTTGATGTTTTTTCTGTTATCTGGTTTATTTCAAGGTTGTGATCCAGATTTTATTTATTTTGTTGAGTCAAACCCTTCTATCCTTCCACTCTATTTGTATGAGTCATGTCTATCTATTTTGTTGCTATTTTCATTATCCTGGTTTTTTTAGGGTTTTAACTCGGATTTTAGGTTGCTTGTTTAGTTGTCAAACCCTTCCATCCTTATTCAATAAAATACAGTTTTTCCTTTTGTGTCATTCTATTCCTAGTTCTTTTCTCGCTAGTTTTAATGACATGACATGCATGCAAAAATTTTGGCTAGATCTTAGAAACTGATTCAATCTGTAATTGGATAACTGAAAAAAAATACTTTTGAGGATGAATAAAGAGTTGGAATACTTTGGAATTAAGGTCGAATAAAATTCACCTTCACTTCGTTGTGAATATCGGCCTTGAGGATGTTTAATCAATGGAAGTCTGTTGGAAAGTTTAACATTAGGGGATGGAAAGTGTCTTGTGACCACGATACACGAAGAAGGCAGACATGTTCGTCAATACTGTGATCGTGAAAAGATACTATAATTGGCATTCTCGAGGCTGGGAGGCCCTTTTTCGGCTACCTAAACACGTTATACCCTTTGTCACCCCTTTGAGCCTGAGTTATTTTCTTTGACCACCCTCTTTTGGAATAAAGTTTAGAGTCAAGAGTCAAAAAAAATGAAATGAAAAAAAAGAGAAAAAGAAAAAGAAAAAAAATTCATGTCCCAAGAGTACAAGCTAGGGCAATTTTCAAGTGAAATAAAAATGAAGAAGAAAAAACTGTCAAAGGTCCATGCCCCTAGAAAATAAAAGCTAGGGCAACTTGTTCGGAAAAAAAAGACAAAAAAAAAGAAAAAAATAGAAGAAAGTTGAAAGAAAATTAGTTAGGTCAGATGTTTGAACTATGTTCAACCTGATTCCTTAAAAAGGATACGTAAGCAGTCTCATGGTTCGGTCCAACCAAATAAGAATTCAAAAGAAAAAGGTTCCAAAAAAATCCCCAGTATCTGAAACTGGGACTGAATTTTTATTTCACTTTTGATAGAGTCGATTCCAAGAGTTGTAAGTCCACAACCCTTCATTTGAGTCTACTTTGAGTCTTCATGCCGACCCTTTTGTCCAACCCTATCCAAAACCTTCCAAATAAAGACCTCCCGATATGCGTTCAAGAATGCCAAGAGAAGCATGCAATGAGAAACTGCTATCAAGCGACAAACATTATCAAGTTGCTCGCACAAGAAAGCAAAAGAAAAAGAAAAAAAAAAGAAAAATGAGAGAGTCTTATTAGTGAAAACCCTCACGGGCATTGTAAGGCGACGGCAAGCAGAGATGAATAAATGAGAGAGACTTGTTGGTGAAAACCCCTTGGGCACTACTTGACGAAAGTGAATCGTGAAGCTGATGTGAAAAATCGGCATAAACAAGCTCGACTTCAAAGGTCATAAGAATAGTAACATGGAAGATTGGATTAGTTTGGTAGATCGGTCTTTGAGTCCAAAATGCATGTCATGACCATTAAGGCTAGTAATTGAAAAAAATAACTCTTCCTTCTGTCCTTCCGACAGGGGCATTTCTTGTTAATACTTGTTTCTTTGCATCATTGTGTCCTTCACTCTGAGTCAGCCCTCATCAAAACAAGCGAGAAAAGATTTCAAAATCTTCTACCAGCTTTTCAGTTGAACAAAGTAAATTTGGCCAGCGCACTCAGTTGTTACTTTCAACATTTCTTGAGGATTCATTCAAAGACTCCCCCCAAAAAAGACTCTTGTCAGCCTACTTAGCGCAAGTAAAGATAACTTGTGATTCTTTTTGACAGACAAATTGCTCGAAAAGCAGGAAGTCATTCAAGATATCAGAGAAAGTCACCCGAGCAAAGATTTTTAATTGGGACAAGGTTGATTGAGCCACAAATACAAATGGTAATGGGTGTGAAACAATCATGGTTAATGCAGAGCAAAAGTCTATTGAAATCGACTCAAGCTAATTGAGCAGAAGCCAAGCTGCCTAAGACTCAAGGCCATAAACCGACCACCATTTTTAATACTGACAATTTTTTTCTTTGTTTGCAACAGGAACAAAGCAGTGCAAGAAAAGCGATTCAAAAAAAAGAATGGAAATAAAAGTGAAAAAAAAAACAACAACAAAAAAAAAGAAAAAAAGGAAGAAAAAGAAAAGAAGAGAAGAGCCAACAAAGGGAAGTTTCTCAAATCTTTGCCTTTATTGTCTTGCTATAGTGCATAAAATCTTATCATTGATCTTCACATTTTTCCTCCTAGGATAAAAAGTCCTAGTCTAATGGATTTTCCTCCCAATATAAATCTTAGTCTGATGAATCTTTCTCCTAAGATAGAAAACCTAGTCTGATGAATTTTCTCCTAGGATAGAAATCTTAGTCTGATGAATTTTTTTCCTAAGATAACAATAAAAGGGACCTAGTCTGATGAATTTTCTCCTAGGATCAAAATCTTAGTCTGGTGAATTTTTCTCCTAAGATAGAAAAACCTAGTCTGATGAACTTTCACCTAGGATAGTCTGATGAGTTTTTCTCCTAAGATAGAAGACCTAGTCTGATGAACTTTCTCCTAGGATAAAAATCTTAGTCCGATGAATCTTTCTCCTAAGATGCCAAAAAAAAGGCCTAGTTTGATGAACTTTCTCCTAGGATCAAAATCTTAGTCTGATGGAATTTTCTCCTAAGATAAAAAACCTAGTCTGATGAACTTTCTTCTAGGATAGAAACCTTAGCCTGATGAATCTTTCTCCTAAGTAAAAAAAAAAAGGGACCTAGTCTGATTAATTTTCTCCTAGGATCAAAATCTTACTCTGATGAATTTTTCTCCTAAGATAAGAAAAGAGACCTAGTCTGATGAATTTCTCCAAGGATAGAAATCTTAGTCTGATGAATCTTTCTCCTAAGATAGAAAACAGTCTGACGAATTTTCTCCTAGGATAATTTGAAAAAAAATAATGTCTTGTTTTTTTTTTTAAAAAAAAGAGGCTTTGGGGCAATTTGTCTAAAAGAATGATTTTCTCAACAAAAAAAACGTGTTGATTTTTCTATAAAAAGAAAAAGAAAAAAAATCCTTCTTGGTTCATTTTAGCATAGGTACACAATTTAGTAGTCTCATTTTTCCAACATAGGACTACAATCCCTAGTTGAGATTTTTAGACATCGGGGCTCCATTCCCTAGTCGCTTTTTTGCCAACATTAGGGCTCAAATACCTAAGTTGAAATTTTTAGACATAGGGCCTTCATTTCCTAGTTGCCTTTTTTACCAACATTAGGGCTCCAATCTTTGAGTTGGTATTTTAGACATAGGGCTTCAATTCCCTAGTCGATTTTCTTGCCAACATTAGGGCTCCAATACCTGAGTTGATATTTTAGATATAGGTCTCCATTCCCTAATCTCTTCCTCCTAAACAGACACAATCCTTATTTTATTGCTTTCAAAAAAAAGTTCAGACTTTGTTATAAATAACTCACAAAATTTTCCTAGTGAAAACTGGGGCAGAAAATTTTTGTTCGTTTGTTTGTTTTGGTGTCTGAGCAGGTTTGATCTCGAGGTACAGGATTTGAGGTGGCCAAAATAATGAGTCTCTATCCAAAATAAAGAAAAGAAGAAAAATGAGCAAAAAGAAATGAACTCAAAGTGCTGAAGTGGAGAAGGATGCGGACTGCTCAAAATTTGATTGAAGTCACAAGCTTCGCGTGTTCCGCCTTGATCCAAAAGTTGAAGAATGAACCAGCGATTGCAGCTAACTAGCATCAAGATTCAAATTGGAGTTTGCAGCACAAACCAGCCAAGAGTCAAGATCAAGCATCAGAAGATTTATAGATAGGAATCTTGTAACTCGTAGTTGGTAAGATTAGCTAGTTTAGCCTTTTATTTTTCATTTTGGAGTAATAAGGAGCTCAGCAAGTAGAAACAACAGCAAAGTAGTGAAATCACAGCTTCTCAGCAGTCCCAGCCACCAGAACTTTCAGAACTACACTGACCTGATTCCTTTATAGCCAAGGATATGTAGGCAACCTCTGAAGCAAGGTTCGGTCAAACTTTTTCAAAAAATGCTTCTCATGGAGTTTCAAACGGGCAAAAATCCCTCATATTGTTTATTTTATCTTTACCCAAAAACTCTTCATGTTTCCAAGCAATGAGGGGCAGCTGTAAGCACGTAATTTTTGCCCTATACGAAATACTCTTATAAAATCCAAGAAGATAGATTTTTTCTTGATTATTTGTCATTTTTAGGAATTTCTATAGATTTTTATTAATTGTTTGCATTTTGTGCATGTTTGAGTTTTATTTAAATCATGAAAAAAAAATATACCAAAATATCATGCATTGCATTTAGAATTTATTTTTATATTTTTATAAATAATTAGTAATTATCTGTCTTATAAAAATTGAAAATTACAAAGAAATGCTTCATTTTTACACTTTTTCTTTTATTATTTTTTTATCTTTTAATTTAGGATTAAGTAGCTTTTATAATTTTTATAATTAGTTAATTAGTTTAATTTCACATTTTTATATAACCTAGGATTTAAATATTAGGATTTTTAATTTAAAAAAAGAAAAAAAGAAAAGATTTGAAAAAGAATTTGAAGAAAAGATTTAATTGGACATTGAGCTAGTTCTAGTACCCAAATTAGGTTCAAATTTTCCTACCTAGCCCAAATACACATGAACCCATTAGCCCAAAATCCATACTCTTCCAATTAAAACCTAGACCTATACCTATATAGAGAGAGGATTAAGCCACACAACAATAGAGACCTTAGATCCCAGACCCTTACCAAAATACAGAGCAACGGCGCTCCAAATCTGCTCCCTTCTGAAACGAAATATCCATTCCAATTAGCTTTGAGGTCCTTCCCATAATCCTTCTCCTCTCTTTCCTCTCTGATTTTACAAACATATACCCGCAAAAAGCCTTAGCAGCAACTGAAATTTAAGATTCCAGATTTGACGAAAACTCTCGAAAAACATAATCAAAAACTAAAAAAAAAAAAAGAAGATTTGAAAAGCTAGACTGATTTCTGTTATTTTGTTTCAATAATTCATGGACGCTTGAGCTAATTTTAGATTTAAATTGAAGTTGTGCATGTATTTTGAGTGAAAAGCAAAGTTCCAAAAAGAAACAAAGAAAAAGGGAAAAGTGGAATTTCAAGGGAAAAATCTAAAATCTACTCGATGGCTTGCGAGTTTTGAGTACCAATCATTTCCTGAGTTTCTAAAAATCGCTGAGTTCGAAAATCTGCTGTTGTTGTATTCATGTAGCAACTGAGCTCCACTCTGTCTCCTTCTTAGCCTTATGTGGCCTTACAAGTTTGTTTTTAAATACTAGGTATGTACATTTCCAGCTCATTTGATTGCTGCTAGTTCGAACGAGTGAAATATTGATTTGTTTTGGGTCCAATTTTTCGGTTGTTTGGTTGAATCTGTTGCTTTACTTTGGATAAACATATTGAATGATGAATCTATGTTTAGTTTATGTAAGCAGAAGTTTAATTATGATAAAGGATCGTGATGACGAGTAACAAAATGTGAAATCAGTATATATAAACTCAGCTATATGAATTTGATTAGAGAACGATTACATCTGAAGCAAGTAAAGTAATAATTTGGCATATTGAGTTGGATTCCAAGGATCGACTTCGTGCCTGATGTTTGAATTTGATTGTCTAAGATGTTTGCTTTTCTACTGATTAGTTCTTAAAATCAAAAGTTGCCATTGTTGTCGTTGTCTTTGTTATTTTACCCCAAAAATCCAGCCATGACAAGAGCCAAGAACCAGCCTCTATCTGTGGGCAAACTAGTCCAAAATGTTGTCCCTTTTCCATTTGAAAACACCACAAAGTCAGTTTCCCAAAAGCCATGAAAATCAGCCTTAAACTCACTTGAAAACTCCATTGAAACTAGCAACAAAGAGATCTATTTCCTCAACCAAAACAGCCACTGAAACTGCCATGAAAATGCCTTTGTCCCATCAAGGAATGCAGCCAGCAAAGCTTTAAAAAAGGCAGCTGAAATCAGCTACAAAAACGTCCCCGAACCAGCACGAAAACCCAGCTCTTTTCCCCGTGAAACAGTCCAAAACTCAGCTGAAAAAAAAAACATAGTGAAGTAGCCATGAAAATCGAGCTAAAAAACCAGCTAAAACTCACCTTAAATTGCGGAAAAGCAGTCCCGAAACCACCCCTATTTCAATTCTTTTTCTCTTGTTCATTTGAATAGTTCTAGGTATGGTTTAGCCATTTATTAAAGTTTATTATTTTGTGTTTGTTCAGTTTCGTTATTCTGTTTGAATGTGAAGATGTCGGAAAGTTGGCAAATTTGACAAGTTGGTTGTGATGATTATTTCTTAGATTTGAGGTAGTTTACTAATTAATGAGTTATTTGGGTAGTATTTAAGCTAGTTTGGCCCTTTGGTTGTGTTAGAAACCAGAAAATTAGATTAATCATAAAAAGTATTATTGTATTTTAGTTTGGACCAATTTGATTAAATGAATGGTTGGGTAAAATAAATGCTACGCTATGCCAAATAAAACCCCTAAGTCCATGGCCCTCATAAAACTAGTTAGCTTTTACTTAAATTCGAGGTGTAGCATGCCAAATAAAATTTCAAAATACATGGCTCTCGCTTAATTAATATTTTAATCCTTAGAAATCGAGGCGTGCCATATAGTTAAATTTCCATGGCCCTCGTTAAGTTGAAAGTGCGTCGTTGCTTTAGGCACGCTATTTAAAAAAAATTACTTTCCTAAAACTCGGGTGTGCATTTTATGTGATCCAAATCCAAATCTCAATAATGTAAATAAAATTTATCTCGCATTGCGGCTGCATTTCATGTGGCATGATCCAAAGACGCATTTTAGATGACGTTGAAATCTTCCTTAAAATAATTAAAAGTGGTTAATAATTTAAAATTATACCATAGGCTAAAACATGTACTAAAATCATATAATAAGCCAATTATGATAGTTTAAGAGACCGTGCTAGAACCACAGAATCCGTGGGTACCTAACACCTTCCCTCGGGTTAACAGAATTCCTTATTCAGAATTTCTGGTTCGCAGACTTCAAAAGTAAAGTCGAATTTTCCTAGATTTGGGGTTTAAAATAAACCGGTGACTTGAGACACTAGAAAACAAACCATCCCAAGTGGCGACTCTAAAAAATTAAATTAAATAATTCCATTTCGAATAATGTCACTTAAATTGGAAAAACTCCCTTATATATACCCTCGGGTATGATAAAAAGGAGGTGTGACAGCACATACGCATGGAACCATCCCTTTTCTTCTCAAACAAGACTGGAGCACCCCAAATTGAAACACTAGGCCGAATGAAGCCCTTATCAAGCAGTTCCTGTAACTATTCCTTAACATCTTCAAATTAGGAGGATCCATACGATACGGAGGAATAAAGATGGGTTGAGTGCCCGACAACAAATCAATGCGAAAGTCGTTACCCATGTCACGCGGCAAGCCCACAAAATTAGCTGGAAACACATCAAGAAAATCCCTCACTACTGGAACTGACTTAACTGTAGGGGTATCTATACTAACATCTCTCACATAAGTTAGATACGTTACACACCCCTTCTCAACCATTCGTTGAGTTTTAAAAAATGAAATAACTCTGCTGAGAGTGTAACCTAAGGTACCCCTCCACTCTAACCATGGTAAGCCTGGCATAGCTAGTGTCACAGTCTTGGCGTGGCAATCAAGAATAGCATAATGGGGCAACAACTAGTCCATGCCTAAGATAATAACAAAATCTACCATACTAAGCAATAATAAATCAGTTATGGTCTCAAAACCACTAATAACAACCAAACATGTTGATACACACCGTCAAGAATAATAGAATCTCCAACTGGTGTAGACACATAAATAGGACAACTCAAAGAATCATGAGATATGCCCAAATAGGGGAAAATTAAGATAACACATAGGAATAAGTAGAGCTTGGATTAAATAGAACCCACACATCTCTATGACAAACCGGAATAATACTTGTAATGACAAAGTCAGAAGCGACTGCCTCTGTACGAGCAGGAAGAGCATAGTATCTTGCCTAGCCTGCCCCTCCAGGGCGACCTCTACCTTTCCAACCTCCACCTTGAGCTGGCTGAGCAGGTGGAGTGGTAGGTGGTTTTATAACCATAGCTTGAGGACCCGGTGGAGCACGTGCTGCCTGAAAAGTCTATGGAGGTGCACCCCTCCTAAGTCTAGGGCAATCCCTCACTATATGAAGAGTGTCACCACACTCAAAACAAGCTCTTGGAGGGCGTGGCTGTTGTGGCTAGCTCTGTCCAGGTCTGATAGATTTACTGCTAGAAGTACCCATGCAGCAGGTACACTAGATACTGGCGGTGCATAATAAGGCTCCTGGGGCCTAGGAGTAGCCGGAATACCACTGGCGGCTGGAAGAGAGTTGAATGCACCCAGCGACTCACATAGCCCCTACCATGTCGAACTATAGCTAGGGCACGAGTAGCATTTGTAAGTGTTAGACTCTCGAGAACTCTTGGCCTCCCTCTCATCTCTCTCTCAAGCAAGCATGCCCTCCACTCTCCTAGCAATACTCACAACCTACTGGTACGAGATATCCATTTCCAACTCCCAGGCCATGCTAGTCCTGATGTTGGGATGGAGTCCCTCAATAAACTGACGGGTCCTCCCTCGACTTATGAACTGCATAGTCACCCTGGCGCAACTACTCAAACTCGGCACGCCATGCATCTCTGAGGCTTTGGGGAACATACTCCCTCAAAAACATATCCAAGAACTGAGTACATGTAAGTGAAGCTGCCTAAGTCGGACTGTCCAACTCGTAAGCACGCCACTACTAATAGGCTACTCCTCTAAGCTGGAACGAAGTGAAAGAAACCCCACTCGACTCTGCTATTCCTATAGTATAGAGGATACGATGGCACTCCTCAAGAAAACTTTGATCATCCTCTATCGCCAAACCACTGAAAGTAGGAGGGTGGTTCTTCTTGTACCTCTTGAGCCTACGTTGCTCCTCCTCAGAAACTATTTCCCTACCCTCGAGTTGCACTGGGGATACTGGATGCATCGGTATAATCTCTAGAACATGGTCGATTGGTGGCCGCTGCTCTAGGGTACAAGCGGCAGGAGTTTGTACTCCTTCCCCCGCCTGAGATGTGGTAGGAGCAAGTGGAATCAATCCAGTCTGAACTAAGGTGCTGAACATGCTAAAAAATTAGGCTACAGACTCCTAGAGGGTTGGTGCAGCAACAGGTGCCTTACGTGTCTGTCTTCCCGTTGGAGCTATTGGGGTCTCCTCTATATTAGCTTGCGCGGGTGCTCTGGCTACACCACGTGGACGTTCTCGGCCTCTATCCCGGCCTCTAGCAGCTCTAGCAGGGAGTGAAGGTGCCAGGTCATCTAATCCGGTTGATGTGTCCTCACCATCTATGAGAGAATAGAAGACAGAAGCTTAGAATATCGAAGTCAACAAATTTTGCACGAAAAGGGATAAAAAGAAGTGAAATTTTTCTAACATTTCCATAGCCTCCCGAAGATAAATACGGACATCTCCGCACTGATCCACGAGAATCTACTAAACCTGCTTTTGACTCATGACACCTATGAACCTAGGGCTCTGATACCAACTAGTTACGACCCAAATCTCCTTCCGTAAGATGTCGTGATGGCACCTAGTCTCTATGACTAGGTGAGCCTAATATTTGCGGAATAATGAAAATGAAAGTATAAATTTAATAGCTAACTGCAACAGATAATTAAATACTGATAGAAAAGTCGCTCGGCATGTACAGTAACCAACTCTCAAAATATACACAAAACTCTCCCAATACCCCGAACACCATAAGTCACAAGCTTCTAGGAATTTTCTAATTTTTCTATACATCATTATTTAAAAGAAGTAAAGGAGGAATCAACTCAAAAGAGATAGAGGGGAACTCCGTGGTCTGCAGATGCGGGCAGATATTCCTTGAAGTCTCAGGAATAGCAGCAGCTATGTGACTAAAAGTGAGGATGGTAGGAAGTACCTGGATTTTCACACAAAAATATGTGCAGAAGAGTAGCATGAGTACACCACAACGGTATCCAGTAAGTACCAAGCCTAACCTCGATCGAGTAGTGACGAGGTCAGGTCAGGGCCCTACTGATATATATATATATATATATATATATATATATATATATATATATATATATATAT
>MU671542.1:3838-46146 GCA_026770625.1 Nicotiana glauca | reverse complement strand
CCTTCAGCGTCCGCGCCAATTTCTTTGCCGTCAGCGCTCTTTTGACTCATCTTTTACCTATGCAGGTTCCACTCCTTTTTGAGTTGATTTTGACTTTCTTGTCTTATTTTGACGAAACACTACAAACAAGCACAATAAGTTATCTTTCGGGAATACTTGTGCACACTTTTAATACAAATCTTAAGCAAAAAAGGAGCATAAAATAGTGCCTAGTTATCAGATCTACACATGAAAAACATGTCCAGGAAAGGGAATGAATACACTACGACAGTAGCAGTAAGTGCCAAGCCTAACTTTGGACGAGTAGTGAAGAGGTCAGGTCAGGGCCCTACTGATATATATATATATATATATATATATATATATATATATATATATATATATATATATGTTAAATAATATAGAACAAAATATCGCAGTATAATAAAAAACTAAAATTTAACAAAGGAAATCACAGAAGAATAACGGTACAGTACACAAGAATCACAACAGAGGGATCTCCCGAGATATCATCTCGTAGTCCTAAAAGTAAATATGCAGGGGGATCTCTCGGGATACTGTCCCGTAGTCCCAAAACTAAATGTGCAGGGGGATCTCCCGGAATACTATTCCGTAGTCTCAAAGTAAATATGCAGGGGGATCTCGCGGAATACATTTCCGTAGTCCAAAAGTAAATATGCAGGGAAATCTCCTGAAATACCATTCTTTAGTCTTAAAGTAAATACGCAGCTAAAATAATGGAAATAAAAGTCATAACACACGATCCTACAGTTTTGACTAAGTACAAGTCAAGGAAGAAGCAGGAAATTCACTAAGCATGATGCATTGAGTTCAGATAAGCATTTAAGATATGTAGACATGTTATTCCAGGCTAAACAGGATAATAACACATACTAATATAACTCAATTAAGATGAAACAGGTTATCGCTCAGTGAAAATCGGAGTTTCATAACAAATAGCCCGTGTACGCACTCCTCACCTCACCTATACGACGCTCACATATCAAAATAGTACCAAATCTTAAGGGGGAGGTTCCCCCACACAAGGTTAGGCAAGCCACTTACCTTGAACTAAGCTCAATCGATCGGTAACAATGCCTTTCCCATGAATATCCGACTCCGAATGGCTAGCCAAACACAATTACATATCATAAATACAACTATAATAAACTAATTTAATTAATGAAATCAAGACTTTAATAGGAAATTCGAAAATCACCCCAAAATTACTTGTGGGCCCACATCCCAGAATCGGGTAAAAGTCACAAAATATGAACACCCATTCACTCACGAGTTCACTCGTACCAGAATTATCCAAATCCGATGTCAAAATCCCATTCAAAACCCAAAATCTTAGTTGATGAACATTCTAAACTTTTCCCCAATGTTCTCAATCCAATTTCCTTAATTAATGAAGAAATAGACTATGGGTTATTGAAATATAACCATAAGGGAGTTATCCAAAAGCTTCCTCTGAATATCTCTCAAAATATCGCCCAAATCCGAGCTCCCAAACTCACAAAAGTGAAAATTGGATAAAACCCTCGAAATCCTCTTTTTTTGCCTAGCGATTTCGCATCTGCGGGCCTATAGTCGCACCTGCGATGCACACCTTCGGAATTTCCCTCGCAGGTGCGAAAATGACGTAAAGGGTTGGGCCGCTTCTCCAATGAAGGGGGTCGAACCTGCGAGTGTTCGCCTGCGGAAACTGGTCCGCTTCTGCGGTTTCTCTTTGCATATGCGCTCCTTAGGCGCATCTGCGGGCATCGCAGATGCAGAATATTACCTCACACATGCACCCCTAAGCTGCCATCCCACTCTGATTTTATGCTAGCCCTTCCACATGTGCGATCCCGCACTTGCGGTCTCCCCACCGTAGGTCCGAAAACACCAGAAACCAGACAATTTCAGCAATTTGCATAAGTCCAATTTCAATGCGTTAAGCATTCGAAACATACCTGAGGCCCGCACGACCTCAACTAAACATACCAACAAGTCCTAATACACCATAAAAACTTAGTCGATCCCTCAAAAAACGTCAAACAACAACTAAAACAAGAATCACCCTCCTATCCAAACCTAATGAACATGAAACTTAAAATTTCTACAACTGATGTCGAAACCTATCAAACCGCGTCTGATTAACCTCACATTTTTTACACTAGTCATATTCAACATTACAGACCTAATCTAACTTCCGGAATTGGAATCCAACACCGATATCAAAAGTCCACTTCCGGTCAAAATCTCAAAAATTCAACTTTCTCCATTTCAAGCTTAAATCAGCTATAGACCTCCAATCCACACTCCGGACATGCTCCTAAGTCCAAAACCACCCAATGGAGCTAATGGAACCGACAAAATTGCATTTCGGAGTCGTTCACATAGTTCCGACTATAGTCAAAATCTTAAGAATTAAGCTTCCGTTTTAGGGTCTAAGTGTCCCATAATACTTCGAAACCAAAAACAAGACATCCCAAAAAGTCACATAAGCAGAAAAGGATACGGGGGGGGGGAAGCAGAAAATAAGGGATCGGGGCTATTACTCTCAAAATAGTTGGTCGGGTCGTTACACTAACCTTGCGAGAGGGAAACTACCCCTAGGTGTTCTATCTGTTATGTGTTATTCGTTGTGGGGGCTATGTATGCACGAGGTGACAAGAGTCCGTACGTAGCAAGATTCATGATATGTTCGAGTAGACTTAGGTTCACACCAAGCTATAACTGCACTGATTGAGTATGTACTTGCATATTAAATTCCTTTATTTTACGTTAGCAGTTGAGACTAGACTTGCGTAGAGGGATAGACTTGATATTATAGAGATTTGACGAGCTTCATGATTAGCCGCAGAATAATTGTGCTCCTCTTACAAATTTCTCCCATGATATGCGTCTACATCGAAAGGTTTTTCCTTAAAACACATAACTCACACCTTTATTCGTGAGTGAGGTAAGCACCCGTTAAAGCTTCTTTCTCTAATGGGATTGGTCCTTTCACCTTAGCAGGATTGCGTAAAACACTCTCATGGGAGTAGGTCATTCACCTCAGCAGTATAATAGATGCATCTATGGTTCGTGACATTCGACCCTCGGAAGCGCACATAGTATGATGGAATGGGGACATGTGCCTCGGTATTTCTATAAATACTCTTATCGAATAGTGCATTTTCTTTTATTTATTTTCTGATATTATTGTCTCTCCTGTTGAGCCGCCAGTCTCTCGAAAACAGCCTATCCACCCTCTTCGGGTTAGAGGCAAGGTTTGCGTACACTATACTCTCCCCAACCCCACTAGTGGGATTTCATTGAGTATGTTATTTTTGTTGTTGTTGTTGTACTCTTACGTATGTGATATTTGACAAGCAGCCAGTGTAGCTTTGAGTTTTTCCTGATTTAAATTGTGACGACCTATCTGATGAGGTCCATTATATATATATATATATATATACACACACATACATACTCCGGTTGAGGAGGTACATGCTAATTGAGAGATTGAGTTTATTGTTGAGAGGAGGATTTTACCACGTATTTATACTTCTTTATTTCGTTTGTTTACTATCCCCCACATCCGTTTACTTCCTAGTGCATTTGATTTATTGGACCACTAGTAAGTGTCGATATCGATTCCTCGTCACTACTTCTCGGGGGTTAGGCTAGATACTTACTAGGTATGCGTTTATTTACGTACTCATACTACACTTCTGCACTTATTGTGCGGGTCTGCATTCTTGGTGGTATTTTGGGCATAGAGGTGCGTATATTGCGGGGACTTTGCGATGAGCTGCATTCTATATTACAATCCGCAGCATACAAAGTCTCCATCAACATTATTTATATTCTCCTGTCTAACTTATATTCCAGATAGATGTTGTATTTTATTATATCACCTTGTTTATGCTCATGCACTTGTGACACCGGATTTTAGGGGTTTCTACGGGATGTTCAGTATGGTAGTTCACGTGATTATTATCATTTCACCCTGTAAATTCTATTCCATACTATTTATTAATGGAAATTATGGTTTCAAAAGTGATAAATGAGTAACTAAGTTGATTAATCATAGTTGGCTTGCCTGATGGCGACGTTAAGCACCATCATGACCTATAGTGAATTTTGGGTCGTGACTCCTTCTTCGCATTCGCGAAGGGCCTGAAGCGTTCACGATGCTCAACAGCCAGAATGGCCTACACATTCGTGATGTTCCTCACGCGTTCGCGAAGGCTTCATCCCCTGGCCTTCACATTCGTGAACCAAGGCTCGCTTTCACGTAGAGTAACAGCCACATCCCTTCCCAGGTTCCTTTAACCCTAAGAATTCATGAAAGGCTGGTCGCGTTCACAAATGGTAACCCCTCCAGTGCTTTGCATCTGCGACATAGACGTCGCGTTCGTGATGAAGAATTCTTCCCCCAACCCAACTTCCCCTTCACGATCGTGAGAGTAGCTTCACGATCGAGAAGAACAAAACGTCAGACATCATATATCAGTAAACCCTCTATGTCCAAAAATCAATCTTAGCTTATCCGGAACTCACCCGATCCCCTCGGGTACCAAACCAAATATGTGCACTAGTGTAATAACATCATACAAACTTGCTCGCACGATCAAGAAACAAAAACAACACCTAGAACAATGAATTGGACATAAAAATATATGAAATTTTCAATGAAAGTCAAGAACTTTCATATTTACAACCGGACATCTGAATCACATCAAATCAACTTCGTTTTTGCACCAATTTTGCAAATAAGTGATAAATAGTAAAATGAACCTATACCAAGTTTCGGAATCAAAATCCAACCTCGGTAGAAACAAAGTCAACTTACAATCAAACTTAGGAATACTTTAAACCTTCAAATTACTAGTTTTCAACAAATTAAATCAAGTTAGGGACTTTCGAATTCAATTCGGGCATACGCCCAAGTCCCAAAGCATGATACAAATCCATCGAGACTATCAAAATATTGATCCGTGTCCATTTTAAAAAATATTGACCGTAGTCAACCCAAATTATTTTTAAGACAAAAATTCATATTTTCTTAAATTTTCCACATAAAATATTTTGGAAAAAGACGCGGATTGTGCATGAAATTCAAGGAATGGTAAACGGAGCTAATCAAGGACTCGGAACAAAACAATAAAGACTAAAACTCAAAATGACCTATCGGGTCATCACATTAACCCAATTACAAATCTTTCTTCTCTCATCGAAAGTGAATGTGTAACTGGACTTAAGCTTCCGAATCTTGTTGTTCAAGTATGTCAAGCATAACTCATTTTGCCTGCAATGTTCTTTCAAATCCATCCCATCCTTCAAGTTATCTTTTGTCTTGTTGTTGATATCCATCACAATATTATATAAGTTTTCAAAAATCGTCTTCTTGATATGCATGACATCAAGACTATGTGGAAGAAGATTGTGCTTCCAATGAGGTAACTCCTAAAATATGCAAAATTTGGTCTAGTTGTGGGTTATTAGATAATGGATACTCTGTTACCTTAGGTAGATTCCTAACTCTATTCCAAATATCTTCAGACGACAAGATATGTGGCGGATCCTCAAAATCAGTTTTGTTATTCATAAATGTACTAGTATTTCTCCTAAACTCATTATACATTGGCAAGAAGCGATGATGGTATTCAAACCATGTGTTCTTGCCTCTATGTTTCAAAGTGAATGCATTTGTTTCTTCCATACAAGTCAGGCAAGCTAACTTTCCGGTAGTTGACCACCTGGACATCATTCCATTAGCAGAAAACTATTTATAGTCTACATCAAAGTAGCACAGAAGCTAAAGTTTTGCATCATATGTTTCCACAGCTTGATGACATAATAACTTCAACTCATCGATCAGGGGTTCCATGTATACATCAATCAATTTTTTTGGATTACGTGAACCTGGAACAATACAAGTTAGAAATAATATTGACTTATCATACACAATTCAGGCGGCAGATTATACACGTAATAAACACTGCCCAATAAGAATATGGTACAACAGACACTGCAAATGGAGTGAATCCATCAGCACATAATCCCAACCTAATATTTCTCGGTTCACTGGCAAAGTCTGGGAACACCCTATCAAAATTCTTTCATGCGTCTCCATCTAACGGATGACATAGCACACCATCTGGCCTTTTATGTCCATAGTGTCATCTCATATGAGGAGTGGAACTCATTGATGCATTCAACCTCTTTAACCTTGCTATAAGGGGTAAGTAATGGATCGCCTTTACTGAAACCTTCTTCTGTTCAGCATTTGTGAATTTTTTGTAACAAGGCTGGTTACAAAATTTGTAATTTTCTAAAGCTACATCATCTTTATAGAATAACATGCAACCTTTGTCACAACAATCAATCCTCTCCGATGAAAGACCCAAATTGAAATCAATTTCTTTGTCGTGTAAAAATCTTTGGGTAGGTCAATATTTGTCGGATTAAGTTCATTCATAATGCCAATGATAGAATTCATGCCCGCTTGAGAAATAGAATTATCTTATATAATACTTAGTAATCTAACTGCAACAGATAACTTGGAATGCGCTACACCTTCATAAAGTGGACAACTAGCTTTCTCTAACTGCTTGAAGAACCCTCATCATTTGGTTCAGATTGAGCCCCTGGGAATATCTCAAAATCATCCTTCATCATTTCGTTAAATCGGGAATTTTCAACATTACTATTCTCCTCTATGGACTATCTTCTTCACCACCAAAAGAATTATGAAAATCATCATCACCTACACTAGCAAGACTCTCCCCATGAACAGTCCACATATAATAATTTTCCATAAACCCCTTCTTATACTGATGAACAGTAACAATATAGAGGCACAATAACTTAACACGCTTGCATTTCACACAAGGGCAGCTAATCATCCTTTCAATAAGGAAATCAATTGTCTTTGCTTTATCAATAAAGCTAGGAACCCCTTCTAAAAATCCATCCCACAGCTTAGTACGATTCGAATGATTCCTATTATACATCCATCTACGATGTGCAAATTTCATCTACACATAGAAGAAATTAGATGTTGAAATATTTATGTTATTTACCATATTCAGTAAATTTATTCTTCAAAGGTTACTTATCTAAATAGTTTAATTATATATTTTAGTATTATTTGATATTTATCCAGCTTATTTAGTAATCTAAAAAGGTTTTTGTATTTATCCATATTCATTAGTGAACTCAAAAGCAACAACAAGCGCTAAATATTATATTCAAGAAATCTAAAACTTAATACCATTTCAAAACAATGAATTTATCATATTTAATAAACTTTAATCTGAAAATTACTTTATATATTTACTTACTATTGTTAAATTATACTAGCTACATCACATATGTAGCGACCCGGCCGGTCCTTTTGAGGGTATTAGCCTCGATTTATTTACTACTTCTCTCATATCTTTTTTTACTTATGTGACTTGCTGTGAGATTCTGGTTTTGGTTTCTGAGTGATTTGGGACACTTAGTCCCTAAGCGGAAGCTTAAGTTCTAGGATTTTGACTGTAGTTAGAACTGTGTGAAGACGACTCCAGAATAGAGTTTCATCGGTTTTGTTAGCTCTGTTGGGTGATTTTGGATTTATGAGCATGTTCAGATTATGAATTGGAGGTATGTAGCTGAATTAGGCTTGAAATGGCGAAAGTTGAATTTTTGGAAAGTTTGATCAAAAGTGGACTTTTTGATATCAGGGTCTGATTTCAATTAAGGAAGTTAGAATAGGTCTGTAATTTCAATTATGACTTGTGTGCAAATTTTGGGATCAATCGGACGTGATTTGATAGGTTTCGGCATCGATTGTAGAAGCCTGAAGTTTCAAAGTTCATTAGGTTTCGATTGGAGGGTGATTCATGTTTTTGTTGTTGTTTGATGTGTTCTGAGGGCTCGAATAAGTGCATATGATATATTAGGACTTGTTTGTATATTTGGTTGAGGTCTCGTGGGCCTTGGGTAGATTCCGGGTGGTTAATGGACAAAAATTGGACTCGTTGAAGTTGTAGAATTTCTGACGTTTCTAGTTTCTTGATTCCTTCTTCGCGTTCATGAGGGGAGTTCCACATTTGCGAAGGGGAGCTAGAGGCAGGAGAGTATTTGTGCTTTGCATTCGTGAATCTCTAAGGTAATAAGAATACGCGTTCGTGAAGAGGGCCCCATGTTCGCGTTGAGAAAGTTGGTCAACTGAGTCTCCAGGCTAATTGCCTACGCGTTCGCGATGATGGTTCTTTATTCACATAGGTCGAGATGATTAATATGCGTGTTCACAATTAGGCTATCACGTTCGCGATGAATAATTTTGGACTGAAGCAAGTTTGTGCTTCACGAACGCGATGGCTCTTCTGCGATTGCGAAAAAAGGATCACTAGGCAGTTATAAACATTTCAAAAATGAGGATTAGCCATTTTTATAAAAACTTGAGATAGAGAGCTCGGATTTGGACGAAATTATGGGGGATTTTCAGAGGAAGCTTTTGGGTAATGATTCTTGACTCATGTATAGTTATATTCCCTTAATCTATAGCTGATTCCATCCTTTAATTTTGTATTTGGGTTGAGAAAATTGGGAAAAGTTCTTCAACCAAATTTTTGAGTTTTGATTGGGAATTTGATATGTAATTTGGTAATTTTGGTACAAGTGAACTCGTGAGTGAATGGGTATTCGTATTTTGTGACTTTTACCCGATTCTGAGACATAAGCCCGGGTCGCTTTTTGGGGCGATTTTCTAATTTCTTGCTTGAGCCTTGATTTCATTAATGAGATTAGTTTCTTATAGCTATATCTATGGTATGTAATTTCTTTTGGCTAGATTTGGGCCACTCGGAGTCAAAAAATCGTGGAAAAGGCATTCTTACTTATTGATTGAGCTTGGTTCGAGGTAAGTGGCTTGCCTAACCTTGTGTGGGCGAAATCCCTTAGGATTTGATACTGTTGTGATACTTCAGTGATATGTGATCATCGTATACGCGAGGTGACGAGTGCATACACTAGATAATTGTTGTAAAATCTGATTTTCACTAAGAAATAACATGTTTCATCTTAAGTGAGTTATACCAACATGTGCATTTATCCTGTTTAGCCTATATCGTATGTCTACGTGTCTTAAATTCTTATTTGAACTCCGTGTAGCATGCTTAGTTGATTTCCTATTCTTCCTTTATCTGTATCAGTCTTAACTTTAGAATTCTTATTGTTAATTGTTGTATTCATCGATTTCGAGCTGTGTGTTTACTTTTAGGACTATGAGGCGGTACCTCAGGAGATCCCCCGACACATTTACTTTTGAGACCGTGAAGTGGTACCTTAGATGATCTCCCTACACATTTACTTTAGACACTACGAGGCGGTACCTCGGGAGATCTCCATGCACATTTACTTTTGAGACTACGAGGCGGTACCTCGGGAGATCTCCTTGTATATTTACTTTTGGGACTACGAGACGGTATCTCGGGAGATCCCCTACTATTTATCTCTGTGTTGTGTTGTGCTGCTATCTTCTGTGGTTTTCTCTTTGTTAAATTTCCAGTTTCTTGTTACATTGTAATATTTTTCTACCTTAGTTATTATATATATACCAGTAGGACCCTGACTTGACCTCGTCACTACTCGATATAGGTCAGGCTTGGAACTTACTGGGTACCATCATGGTGTACTCATGCTTCTCTTCTGCACATGTTTATGTGCAGATTCCATGTACTTAGTATCAGCCTCATCATCATTGATCAGTGAGACTTTAGAGACTTCAAGGTATATCTATTGCATTGGCAGACCTTGGAGTTCCCCTCTATTCCTTCCTATATCATTTACCTTTTCGTACCATTTTCTTAGACTCTGGTATATAGAATATAAGTTTTTCTTCTGTAGCTTATGACTTATGATTTTTCGGGTTTTGAGAGTACTGTGTATACTAGAGTTTTGGTTATTGTACATGTCGAGCAGCATTTTTATCAGTTATTTAATCGTTTGTTGCAGTTAGTTGTTAAATTTTTCTTTTATTTTATTATTCCGCAAATGTTAGCCTTAACTAATCATAGAGACTAGGTGTCATCACGACATCTTACGGAGGGATAATTGGGTAGTGGAAAGGTGGTATTAGAGATGTATGTTCATATGTGTCGTGAGTCACAAGCAAGTTAGTAGAGTCTTACGGATCGGTACGGAGACACCTATTTTTTATTCTCTCATGGATGATGAGGACACGTATAGCCGAATTAGATGACCAGGCACCTACACCCTCTGCTAGAGCTGCGAGAGGTCGGGGCCGGGGTAGAGTCCAAGGACATCCACCTGGTGCAGCTAGAGCACCCATACGAGATGCTATAGAGGCGACACCAGTAGCTCCAATCGGAGTGCAAGAACCTGAGATGCCTATTACTGCACCAGCTCTTCATGAGACCCTTGGATAGTTTTTGAGTATGTTTGGTACTCTAGCTCAGGCAGGGTTGATTCCACTTGCTCCTGCCACATCTCAGGTCGTGGGAAGAGCACAAACTCCCGCCACCCGTACCTCAGAGCAGCACGTTCAGGTTGATCAGGTTCCAAAGGCCATACAAGTGCAGCCAGTAGCCCTCCGAAATGCATGGTGTGTAGATTTTGAGCAGTTGCTCCAGGGTGCTATGACTGTGCCAAAGTATGCAGTTCGCTTTATTAATTTGGCTAAGCATGAACCAGCCTTGGTTGCTATAGTTCGAGAGAGGATCTGTCGATTTATTGAGAGTCTCCACCCTAGTATCATGCTTAGCGTGGCCTGGGAGTTGGAGATGGATATTTCATACCATCAGGTTGTGAGTATTTCTAGGAGAGTGGAGGGTATGCTTGTCGGGAGAGAGAGGAAAGGGAGGCCAAGAGGTCTCAAGAGTCTGGCTCTTATAGTGATACTCGTGCCCTAACTGTAGATCATCATGCTAGGGGCTATGTGAGTAGCCATGTTCATTCAGCACTTCCAGATGCCAGTGGTATTCTGACTACTCCTAGGCCCCAGGAGCCTTACTATCCATTGTAAGTGTCTAATGCATGTACTGTACGGGGTGTTTTCAGCGGTTAGTCTAGCTGACCTGGCCCAAGCTAGTCACAACAGCCACATCCTTTGAGAGCTTGTTCTCAGGCACCGTGTGCTCCACCAGTTCCTCAGGCTATGATTACAGCACCAGCTACCACTCTACCTACTCAGCCAGCTCGAGGTGGAGGTCGAGCAAGTAGAGGTCACCTTACAAGGGGAGGCCAGGCCAGATATTATGCTCTTCCTACTCGTACAAAGGCAATTGCTTTCGACTATATCATTACATGTATTTTTTTGGTTCTGTCATAGAGATGCATCGGTTTTATTTGATCCAGGCTCCACTTGTTCCTATGTGTACTCTTATTCTTCCCTGTAATTGGGCGTATCTCGTTATTCTTTGAGTTCTCCTATTTATGTGTCTGCACTTGTGGGAGCTTCTATTGTTATGGACCGTGTGTACCGATCGTGTTTGGTTGTTCTTAGTTATTTTGATACCAGAGCCGATTTATTATTGCTCAATATTGTAGATATTGATATTATTTTGGGTATGTAGTGGTTGTTGCCGCATTATGCTTTTCTTGATTGTCACACCAAGACTGTAACGCTGGCTATGCCAGGATTACCGCGGTTAGAGTGGAGAGGTACCTTAAATTATACTCCCTGCAAAGTTATTTCATTTCTCAAAGCTCAACAAATGGTTGAGAAGGTGTGTGACGCATATCTATCTTATGTGAGAGATGTAAATATCGATACCCCTACAGTTGAGTCAGTCCCAATAGTAAGGGATTTTCCAGATTTATTTCCAATTGATTTTTTGGGCATGTCGTTTGATAGAGATATCGACTTTGCTATTGGTTTATTGTCGGTACTCATCTCATCTTTATTTCTCCATATCGTATGGCTCCTCCTAAGTTGAAGGAGTTGAAGTAATAGTTATAGGAATTGCTCGATAAGGGCTTCATTTGACCCAGTGTGTCACCTTGGGGTGCCCCGATCTTTTTTTTGAAGAAGAAGGATTGTTCTATGCGTATGTGCATTAATTATCGCCAGCTGAACAAAGTTACAGTGAAGAACATGTATCCTTTACCTCGTATTGATTACCTATTTGATCAGTTATAGGGTGCTAGAATCTTTTCTAAGATTGACTTGCATTCAGTCCATCATCAATTGAAGATTCGAGAGCTAGATATCCTGAGGACTGCTTTAGAGACTCGGTATAGTCACTACAAATTCCTTGTGATGTTATTTGGGTTGACCAATGCCCGAGTAGCATTCATGCATCTGATGCAAAGTGTATTTTGGCCCTATCTTGAATCATTCATCATTGTGTTTATTTATGAAATTCTGGTGTACTCCCGGTGTCGAGAGGATCATGAGCACCACCTGAGGACTATGCTTCAGACCTTGAGAGAAAATAAATTATATGCAAAATTCATAAAGTGTGAGTTCTAGCTAGATTCAGTGGTATTTGTGGGTCACGTATTGTCGAGTGAAGGATCAAGATGGATTCAAAGAAGATGGAAGTAGTGCAGAGTTGGCCTAGATCGTCCTCAGCTATGGAGATCTGGAGTTTTCTTGGTTTGGCAGGGTATTACCGTTGATTTGTCGAGGGTTTCTCATCTATTGGGGCACCTATGACCAGGCTTACCTAGAAGGGTGCTCCGTTCAGGTGGACAAAGGAGTGTGAGAAGATCTTTCAAAATCTTAAGACAGATTTATCTACAGCCCCAGTATTAGTATTTCCTACAGGTTTGGGTCTTATACTATATAATGTAATGTGTAGCGGGTTGGTCTTGGCATGATGTTGATTCAGGATCGTAGGGTAATTGCCTACGCGCCCATACAGTTGAAGGTGCATGAAAAGAACTATCTTGTCCACGACATTGAGTTAGCAACTATTGTTCATGCCTTGAAGATTTGGCGGCACTATTTGTATATTGTCCCTTGTGAGATCTACACTGATCATCGGAGTTTGCAGTATTTGTTCAAGTAGAAAGATCATAACTTGTGTCAGTAGAGGTGGTTAGAGGTACTTAAGGATTATGATATCACTATTATATATAATCTCGGGAAGGCCAATGTAGTGGATGATGCCTTGAGGCGTAGAGCGGAGAGTTTGGGGATCTTAGCATATCTACCAGCAGCAGAGAGGCCATTGGCATTGGTTGTTCAAGCCTTGGTTTAGCCAGTTTGTCAAATTGGATATTTCTGAGTCGAGTCGAATTTTGGATTTTGTGGTCTCCCAATCTTCTCTTTATGATCGAATCATGGAACGTCAGTATGATGACCCCTATCTAATTATCCTTAAGAATACGGTTCAGCACGGTGATGCTAAGGAGGTCACTATTCGAGATGATGGCGCATTAAGAATGCAGGGTAGGCTATGTTTACCCAATGTAGATGGATTGCATGACTTGATTCTCCGGGAGGCTCACAGTTTGCGGTACTCCATTCATTCGGGTGCCACGAAGATGTATCAGGACTTGAGACAGCATTATTGGTAGAGGATAATGAAGAATGACACAGTAGAATATGTAGCTCGGTGTCGAAATTGCCAGCAGGTGAAGTATGAGCACCAACATCCAGGTGGATTGTTTCAGAAGTTAGAGATTCCAGAGGGGAAATGGGAGCATATCACTACAGATTTCATTGTTGGGCTTCCACGGACTCTGCGAAAGTTTGATGCAGTTTGGGTGATTGTGGATAGGCTGACCAAGTCAGCTCATTTCATTCCTATAATGGCTACTTATTCTTCCAAGCAACTAGCTCGTTTTATATCTGCAAGATTATCAGGATTCATGGTATACCAGTATCTATCATCTCGGACTGGGGTACGTAGTTTACATCACGGTTCTGGAGTGCCGTACAATATGAGTTAGGTACTCAAGTTGAGTTGAGCATAACATTTCACCCTCAGACGGATGGACAGTCCGAGTGCACTATTTAGATATTGGAGGATATGCTCCGTGTGTGTGTGATGGAGTTTGGTGGTTCTTGGGATCAGTTCTTGCCACTTGTAGAATTTGCTTATAACAATAGTTATCAGTCTAGCATTCAGATGTCACCGTATGAGGCTCTATATGATAGATGGTGTCGGTCCTCATTGGGTTGGTTCGAGTCGGGTGAGGCTAGGTTATTGGGTATAGACTTGGTCCAGGATGCGTTAGAGAAGGTAAAAGTGATTCAGGATCAACTTCACATAGCCAGTCCAGTCAGAATAGTTATGCAGACATAAAGGTTTGCGATGTTGCATTCATGATTGGAGAGTGGGTCATGCTCTGGATTTCTCCTATGAAGGGCGTTATGAGGTTCGGGAAGAAGGGCAAGATGAGCTTAAGGTTCATTGGTTCATTTGAGGTGTTGCGGCGAGTTGGGGAGGTTGCTTATGAGCTTTCCTTACCTCCTAGCCTAGCAGGAGTTCATCCAGTATTCCATGTTTCTATGCTCTGGAAGTATCACGATGATCCGTCTCATGTATATGATTTCAGCTTAATCCAGTTGGACAAGGATCTATCTTATGCTGAGGAGCCAGTGGCTATTTTGGACAGGCAGGTTCGAACGTTGAGGTCAAAGTACATTGCTTTAGTGAAGGTTTATTTGAGGGGCCAGCCGGTCTAGGAGGCGACTTGGGAGATCGAGCATAATATGTGCAGCCGTTATCCTCATCTTTTAACCACTTCAAGTATGTCTCTATGCTCGTTCGAGGACAAACAAGTATTTTAAGAGGGGGAGGATGTAACGACCCAAGCAGTTGTTTTGAGGGTATTAGCCCAAATCCCGTATTTACTACTTCCCCCGAATCTTTTTATGCTTATGTGACTTGCCGGGAGGTTCTGTTTTTGGTTTCGGAGTGATTTGGGACACTTAGTCCCTAAAACGGAAGCTTAAATTCTAGGATTTTGACTTAGTTGAAACTGTGTAAGGACGACTCTGGAATGGAGTTTTGTCGGTTCCGTTAGCTCTGTTGGATAATTTTGGACTTAGGAGCGTGTCCGAATTGTGAATTGGAGGTCTTTAGCTGAATTAGTCTTGAAATGGCAAAAGTTGAATTTTTGAAAAGTTTGACCGGAAGTGGAGTTTTTTATATCGGAGTCAGATTTCAATTTTGTAAGTTGGAGTAGGTTTGTAATATCAATTATGACTTGCGCGCAAAATTTGGGGTCAATCGGACGTGATAGGTTTCGACATCAATTGTAGAAATTTGAAATTTCAAAGTTCATTAAGTTTGGACAAAAATTAGACTTGTTGAAGTTGCAGAATTTCTGATGTTTCCAGTTGTTGGTTTCATTCTTTGAGTTCGCGGGGGGAGTTCCGCATTCGCGAAGAAGAGCTAGAGGCAGGAGGGGATTTGTGCTTTCGCGATGAAGGTCTTGCGTTCACGAAGCTCTAAGGTAATAAGTCTACGCGTTCATGAAGAGGGTGCCACGTTCGCGTAGAGAAAGCTGGTCAACTGAGTCTCCAAGAAAATTGCCTAAGCATTCACGATGATGGTCCTGCTTTCGCGTAGGTTCGAACTGAGTAAGCTTCACGTTCGCGATGAATAATTTTGGACTGAAGCAAATTTGTGCTTCACAAACGCGATGGCTCTTCCGCGTTTGCGAAAAAGGGATCACTGGGAAGTTATAAACATTTCAAAAACGAGGGTTAGCCATTTTTATCAAAACTTGAGATAGAGAGCACACATTTGTATCAGTCTTAATTGTTGAATTCTTGTTGTTAATTGATGTATTCATCAGTTTCGAGCTGTGTGTTTGGGACTACGAGGATGTACCTCGAGAGATCCCCTTACACATTTACTTCTTATACTACGAGGTGGTACCTCAGGAGATATCCTTGCATATTTACTTTTGGGAATACGAGACGGTATCTCGAGAGATCCCTACTATTTTATCTCTGTGTGTTATGCTGCTATTTTTCTGTGATTTTCTCTTTGTTAAAATTTTCAGCCTCTTATTGCACTACAATATTTTTCTGCCTTATTTATTATATATACCAGTAAGGCTCTGACCTAACCTCGTCACTACTCGATCGAGACTAGGCTTGGCACTTACCGAGTACCATTGTGGTGTATTCTTGCTACTCTTCTGCACATGTTTATATGCAGATCCAGGTACTTCGTATCAACCTCGTCATCAGTGAGCAGTGAGACTTTGGAAACTTCAAGGTATATCTTCCACATCAGCAGACTTCGGAGTCCCCCTCTATTCCCTCATATGTCATTTACCTTTCCGTCCCTTTTTCTTAGACTCTGGTGTATAGAGATACTAGTTTGTTCTGTAGCTTGTGACTTATGATTTTTCGGGTTTTGGGAGTATTGTGTATACTAGAATGTTGGTTGTACATGTCGAACGACATTTTTATCAGTTATTTAATCATCCGTTGTAGTTAGTTGTTAAATTTTTTGCTTTCATTTCATTATTCCGCAAATGTTAGGCTTACATAGTCGTAGAAATTAAGTGCCGTCACGACATCTTACGGAGGGAGAATTGGGTCATGAAAATATAAATAATATAAAATATAATCCGAGCTCTTTGCAAGATGAATCAAAATTAATGCTCTGATTATTCAAACACACTACTTAATACTAACTGAATAACACACACACAAAAATATAGTTTAGATTAATAGTTTTATTCCTAATTCTATAATATATATAAATTATAATACATATTGAAGATTACTCCTATTGAAGAAGAATATATATCTCAACTTTCAAAAGAAGATTAATTTTAATGTTACTCAAGGCTAATTCACTTCTAATTTTTTATTCAGAAGAAGATTAATTTTAATCTTACTCAAGGATCTAAAGAATTTTTTTTTTGTTGATAAAACTAAAATTTTATTTCATAAAAAAAAAACTGTCTTTATATATCCATATTAATTACAAGCTTAACATTGTGACTATACTACTTCAATCAACTATAAACTATTCTAAAGAAAATTGTTTAAACTCTCCATTTTTTTTTGCCATTTGGTCTTTTTCCTTCCTTGTATGTGCATATGTATAGCAATTTTCTTGCATAGGTCATCCATGTTATATCTACCTTTGTTGAATCTAATCGAGTTCCTTTCGCGCCAAATACAGTAGACAACCATCGGGAAAACTGTTGTAGTCATTTCTACTTCATAATTTTTCCTGTTTGCCAAAGTGCTCATCTAGTTCAGCTCATTCTGCTAGCTTCCTATCTGCCTTGCAATGCCTAGCCATTTTAATACTCTATCCCATAGTTTGTTAGTTTTTGGACAGTCAAAGTATAAATGATCAAAATTTCCATATTGTTTGCACAGAACACACATTCTAATGGAACTTGAATTCCAAACTTCATGAGTCTATCCACAGTTGCTATCCTTTGATGAATAGCCAATCATAGATGAAATTTGAATCTAGGATGAATATGTATGTAGATGAATACTTTTCCAAATAACTTTTGGAAATTGAAGCTACATCTGAAAATAAGCTTACGTATTTGGAACTTGCCTTGCTTCACTAAGCTCTCCAATGTAGAAATTAAGACTGTTATGACCCGGCCTCATCTGCTTCACATCTTCTCTTGCCTCAATGATCTTCCTGACCACCCATGATGCTGTTTTGGGTGTATTCATTTCTGCAATGTATCTTTCTTCATTGGCTAGTGCCTAGAGATGTTTTAGCAATGCTGCTTTATTCCATATCTTCATGTCTATAACATTCAACCCTCCAGTAGCTTTAGGTTGACATATCTTGTCCCATGCAATCAAAGCTTTCCTTGAGCTTTCAATTGAACCAGTCCACAGAAAGGTCTTACATATGGTCTCTATCATCTTCATGATCATCTTTGGAAATAAAAAAATTTGAGCCTAGTATGTTTGTATTCCAAACAGCATAGATTTGATGAGCTTCACTCTTCCAGAATATGAAAGTATCCTAGCTGACCAACATCTTACTCTTTTAGTAATCTTTTCCACCAGTGGTAGATATTGGTTGATGTTCAGCTTCCTTGCAGACAATGGTACCCCTAGATACTTAAAGGTATAGAACCCTCTGTATATCTAGTAAGCTCAATAAATCTCTCCATTAAGCAATATAGATGGAGCTCTTTTATGCACTTGCCTGCATCCTAGATGCAGCTGAAAATCTATTAAAGGCTTCCTGTAATTTAGTAACTGAATTTATGTCACCCCTACAAAATATTAACAAATTGTCAGCAAAACATATATGTGTCACTCCCAGCTTTTTGCACTTTGGATAGAATTTGAACTCCTTTTGACAGGACAGTTGGTTCATCTACCTTTGTAAGTATTTCATAGCAATCACAAAGAGATAATGAAACATTGGATCTCCTTGTCTTATTCCTCTCTTAGCCGGAAAAGGTTTGGTAAGTCCACCATTCAAAACCAAGGAATTGGACATTGTTGTCACACATTCCATTATCCGTAGGATGAACTTCTGAGGTAAGCCAAGATCAGTAAGCATGTATCTAACAAACTTCCAATCCAATGAGTCATAAGCTTTTCTTAGGTCCACCTTGAGAACACATCTTGGAGACAAGTCTTTCCTATTATAGCCATTGAATTCATGACTGAATAGGATATTATCAACAATACTCCTCCCTTCTATAAAAACAGACTGTGCTTTCCCAATTATAAGCTCAATTACCCTTTTGATTCTTTTAGTCAAGATCTTGGCAATGATTTTGTACACAGTAGTACAGCAAGCAATAGGTCTATAGTCTTTCACTATTGTAGGGGCTGAAACTTTAGGGATCAAAGTTATGGCTATACAGTTCCACGCTTGCTTTATCTTGCCTATTTGGAAAAAGAATAACACAACATCATATATATCATGTCTCACCTCCTTCCGGTGCTTTGTAAAGAATTCTTTTGGGAAGCCATCAACTCCTGGTACTTTATCATTTGGCATGTTTTTACTGCTTCATCTATTTCTGCATATATTATTCATGTATAAGTTCCTGTTATTGTTGTCTTGAGAGACACTCTAATTCTTTGATGAATTTGGTATTAGGACATGGCTTTATTCCCGTAGCTTTTCCCATAAGTTGTTTGAAAAAGCATGTGAATTCTTTTTCTATAGCTTTAGGATCAGTGATCTTAATTCCCAAATCATTATACGCAGTAGTAATTGTGTTCTTGCTTGCTCTAATCTTTGGTTGTGCATAGAAATATTTAGAGTTTGAATCCTCATAATCAATCCAGCTCTCTAGCCTTCTGCCTTAGAATTCTCTCCTTTATGATGCTCCATTTCTCTAGATCCTGCAGAGTTTGTTTTTCTATTCTATCAATTCTCTCCTTTATGATGCTCCATTTCTCTAGATCCTGTAGAGTTTGTTTTTTCTATTCTATCAACACTTGATTGAAAGGATCAAGTATCAAATTGGCTAGATTACATTCCAGTTTCTATCTTATTTGAGTCAATCTCTGTTCATATCTAGCCATCTACTTGTTTAGGCCTCTAGTCTCAGCTTTTAGCTTTTGTAACATCTACCAGATACCAGTCATAGGGTAATCTCCTAGCTTTTGCTTCCAAATTCTATCTACCATTGGCTTAAACTCCTTATGCTCCATTGTTACCATGTACGGTTTGAATGGCTTGGGATATATAGTACTCCTTTTCCATATTTGGACCATGATAGGTGAGTATCTGACACTCTAGGTTCTAAAAAATCAGCTTCCATATGTCCATAGTCTTTAGTCCATTCAAAATTGCCAAAAGCCTAATCAATCTTACCGTAAACTCTATCATTTATACTTTGCTTATTACACAAGTGAAAAACAATCATTTGTCCTCAATGGGGTCAATTGCATGCTATCAATACATTTCTTGAACTCTTAAACCTCATTCACAGTAACTGGTTGTCCTAATCTATCATTTATGGTTACGACATTGTTGAAATCACCACTTATGAGCCAGGGAATTTGAACCTGCCCTCTTATCTGTTACAAACCATACCATAGACTTGTCCTTTCCTACAGCTTGTTCCTAGCATACACTACAGTCAACATATTTGATAACCAGTCACTAGATCAATCACTAGACAATGGATGAACTGCTCATGGATTTGAATTATGTTAACTATCAAAGTGGTCTTCCATAACACCTATATTATCCCATTTTCAACCATAGCATAGTTACAGCAATAACCCCAATCCTTAGCAACCTTATACAGGATATTTTTTGCCTTCGTTTCTTATACTCTGGTCTTTAGACATCCAAAGATATCTATTTTATTCTTTTGCAGAAAGATTCTCAGTTCCTTCTGCTTATAGGACTTATTCAGCCCTTTTATATTCCAAGTACTTATAATCATGGTGGTTTTGTGATTTATTCACCCCTCCCTGTACAGAAACTTGCCCACACTGTTCCAAAATTATAAATCTATTATAAGTGCTAGCCTTACCATTTATATCCTGTTGAACAACTAGAGTATTCTGCCTTTCACTACTTTCCTTTCTTTGTATCATCATACTCCTTTGGTTTGGTTTATTTTCTATTTTCTGCTTTCCTTTATCAATTGGAGGTTGTACTTCAATCACCTCTCCAACCCCCTCTTCTTGTTCCTGCTGATCTTTTGGCTTCCATTCATGAATAACTTTCCTCCTTCTGCCTCTATTTCTTCTTTTTGGGGCCTTGAATTCAGTATCTTCATGATGTTTGATTGACTTCCAGCATTCAAAGCTATCATGACCAAAATGTAAGCATTCACTACAGAATTTTGGCCTCCATTCATAAAATATTTCCTGTTGTCGAGTACCAGCGGGAGTTGCAATATCAATATTCTCCACTAATGGCTTTGTAATGTCAACTTTCACAAGTACTCTGGCATAGGAGATTTTGTTCAGTTCTGATGGAAAGTTATCTGTGTACGTTGGTAAACCTATAGCACTAGCCATTTTACTTAATGCATCAGCAGTCCAATACCCAGTTGATAGACCAGGTAAGTGAGTCCACAAGGGAATAGTAGTGATACATTTAGGATCAAAGTGAAAATCTTTTTCTCAATTCTGCAGTATAAATGGCTTGTTATGGTATGAGTATGGCCCTGCTTGCACAACTGCATCTCTTTCATCCACTGTTGTGAATAGAAACACATAATATCTTTCTTGGTGATACAGAATCTAGGGTCTAGTGACAAAATCCCACACTGATTCTACATAGTTCTCCATAGATTTCTCATACAGAGTATCCCCAAGCACATACCCAATTAGAGCACTCGCCCAGTATTCATTTAGTTCACTTACATCTTCTTCCTCTATTTGAATGAAAACCTTACCATCTTTATGACTTGGTGGAACATACTCCAACCTCATCCCCATCTGAGAGTTACGATTCTGCTGTCTAAGCTCCTTTGCATGCATGACCTTCTCCTTCCCTGCCTCTGTTGTTGCTATGAGACCTGGATCTGGAGATGGCTTTGAAGATCAAGCTTTAAAAAATTGCAATCGTTTTGGACTGGTTTGCAATTGATTCTTACATTTCTGAGCTTCCTTCTCTGTAACAGCATTTGTATTGTTACAGAGAATACATTCTTCTTCATTTCAGCCCTAATTTCAATTCTAATCTTTCCATATTCAAGCTAAAAATTCTAACAATCCAATTTTAATATCAATACAATAAAAGAAAAAATATATTAACATTCAAAGGCGGAGAAAGGATGAAGGAAGAACATACCTCGCCGAAGAAGATGCTCACTACTGGAGAACGTGTAAACACTACCTGAAAAGGGAAAAAATGGTTTAAAAGGGGAGTTGGCCATGACAAGGATGAGGGAGAGAGGGAAGGAGGGAGAAAGAGAGGTATATCGCCGGATTTGGTGGCGACAGTAAAGGCGACAACAACGGGGGATGAGCATGTGGGGGTGACGGGGGTAATAAAGGAGAAAGAGAAAGAAAAAGGAAGAAAGGGATCGGTGCTGGGATATAATTAATATTTCCGACCGATTCTGTCGGAAACGAATTTGAATTTCAAAAATTGTATTTTTTCCGACTGATTTGGTCGGTAATTTACTAACAAATTATTATTTTAAAATTAAAAAAATTTCCGACCAAATCGATCAGTAGATTTAAAATATATATATATATATATATATATATATTTTCCAACCTTTTTCATCTAAAAATTGAAAAGTAGTGAAAGGCAATAACTTTGGCTTTCAAGCACCGGCCTAATCCTTTTGCAATCCCAGGTTTTTCCGCCAAAACCTTGCGACTAACTTTGCCGGAATATGGTCTAAATAATGTAAGAAAATATTTAGCATTACTTTTTTATATTTTCGTCAGAATATTTCAATTGAAATGACATTTTGTAGTAGTGGTATAGATAAGAAAAAAATCTCTTAATAGAGATCATACATCCTTTCGCCTCAATAAGGGTCTGCTTGGAAATCTACATTCTATAATTGAAATTAGTGTAATTACTAGGTTACTAATTATACAGCCTAATAATTACACAATATAATAATTACGACGACATGTTTGTTTGTCAAAACGTAAGTACTGTGTAACTGCAAGCGTACTGTTTGATTGCACAAGTGTAATTACAGAGTTAGATTAAACTTTAAATGAAATAATTATCAAACCTTAAAAGTTAATATAATAACTGTATGTCTATAAATGATTTTTATAAGTATAAATGATATTAAATTTGGTATATAAGATACATATTTTTCTTTAATATACATTAATTAGTAATCATATATTTATAACTAATATTATAAAATAATTGATATATATTTTTCAAATTAATTATATTTAGTTTAATTAATTATAAAAACTAAAAATATATGTTTTGTAAGAATATCATTAAATGTTGTTTGATAAAGTAAATTAATATATATAAATATAATGTCATAACATTATTCAAATGTTTGACAAAACTAATCTACCAATTCTAACTAAATAAATAAACATGTAATGTGAAATAACAAGACAATACTACTAAAACAAGTAAATTGAAACCATAAATATAGCACAATTTTAAAATCCAAAAAAAAAAATCAGTTTACACACATCAAATTCATAAAAAAAAAAGTTCCAATGCAACTTAAAATTAGAAAATATAATAAGTTTATAACCTCATTCAACAATGAAATTTTACTTTAAAGACATCACTCATTATATGCCAAGTTTGTTAATACTCATTATTTCTAATATTAAGAGGTGTAGTTCCAAAAACTAAAATAATAACGCAGTTATGCTAAATGATGAAAATAACACAAATAAGAAATAAAATTGACGAGCAATCACATGGAATCACATGAAGTAAAGGTAGACAATTAAAAGATAAATAATTACAAAGAAAAATATTTTTTAAAATTAAAAAAAGGAAATTAAAAAGTAAATATAAGATAAAAAATTAAAATAAAAAGAACTTAAATTAATGGAAACAAAAAAGTTACAAAGAAAATAAATAAAAATAAAAATAAAAAGGAAATAAATAAAAAGTAATGTTGTAATTATATAGTGTAATTACCACCAATTCTCATTTTCCCCTTAAGAATTGAAAGTGTAATTATACTTATCCAATTACACCTTATTATATGTTGGCCATGTAATTACTTGGCCAGACAAACATGTCAAACTGTATAATTACACTCAAATTCAATTTTTAGGTAATTTTCCAAATAGGCTCTAACTGTTAATTCAATAAAGGAAACAGTAGATAGTTTTGGAATACTATGACAAAAGAAAAGAGAACTACCCTCTATATCCCTAAAAATTTTAATAACCCATATTCTTTGCCACTTACACGAAATGGCCCTTCGGCCCAAACATATTACATTTAATAGCTCGAAATATCTATTTTATATATTTTTTGTATAGTGACAGTCTATCTTATATATTTTTTGTATAATGACAGTCTATTTTGTATATATTTTGTGTGGTGTCAGTCTATTTAATATATTTTTTGTATAGTGAAAATCTATTGTATATAAATTTTACAGTGACAGTCTATTTTGTATATTTTTTGTATAGTGATAGTCTTTCTTGTATATATTTTGTATTGTGACATCTATTTTTTATATTTTTTGTATATATTTTGTATAGTGACATCTATTTTGTATGATGACTATCTATTTAGTATATAAATATTATAGTAACGGCCCATTTTGTATATTTTTTTTGTATAGTGACAGTCTATTTGTATATTTATATATTGAATGACTACACGTTTGTAAAATAAGTCATTACATATTTGATGTGATGCATCTTACTGCGATTTTTAATTATTATGCCATTACATGATTAAAACATGTCCAAATGGTGCTTGTAACGACCCGACTGGTCGTTTTGCATTTTCGAACCCCGTTCCCTTAAATAATACTTTCAGCACTTGCTTTAGCTAGATTATGACTTGCGGGGGCGGGTGGTTCGGAAGTTAGAAGAATTTCGGGCAAGAATAAGCCTAGTTGCTTCTTTAAGTTCCTTTAAAAAGACCAAGTTTGACTTCGGTCAACATTTTAGAAAAACGGGCCTGGAATCGCTATCCGACAATTTCTGAAGGTCCGTGAAAAAATATGGGACCTGGGTGTATACCCGGAATTGAATTCCGAGGTTCCTAGCCCGAGTAACGGAATTTTTTGTAAAAATTGTTAAGTTTAAGTTTTGAAGATTTAATAAACCAAGAAACTATTGTTTTCATAGGTATCGGGTTCAAATTTCGATTCCGAAACTTGGTACAAGTCCGAAATATCAATTAAGACTTGCCTGCAAAATTTGGTGTCAATCAGAGTAGTTTAAGGGCATTTTGACCTGTTGGTAGGAAGTTAAGAACTTGAAGTTCATTAATTTGGATCAATTGGTTTTAAGGTCCGCTTCAAAGATTTAATAAGGTTTTGGGTGTTCCGAGGTTTCGACTAGGTCCGCCTCGTGATTTCAGACTTGTCGGTATATTCGGGCAGGGCTCGGGAGCCCCGAGCGTCAAATGGTCGAGGTTTGAGCGAAGTCGGATTTTTGGAAGGAAACAAGTCTTCTGCTTGTGTCAAAACCGCTTCTGCGGCTTCTTGACCGCAGAAGCGGTGAGCGCATAAGCGGTCCTGTAGTCGCGGAAGCGGAAGCAGAAGGGGCCAGGCCCAGGGAAAACCGCAGAAGCGGACCCCCGACCGCAGAAGCGGTCCATCCGCCCCAGGCCCAAACCGCAGAAGCGGTGGTACTTCCGCTTATGCGGACTCGCAGAAGCGAGTATTGAACCGTAAAAGCGGCCCAGTCCCCTTGGCCCATTTCCGCAAAAGTGGTCAAATGTCCGCTGAAGCGGAACCCGCAGAAGCGGGATTTCTTCCGCAGAGGCGGAAATCACAGGGGGTCAGAGCCTCATTTAATTCGAGCTTAAGCTCATTTCCCCCATATCTCTCTCAACTCTTGGGCGATTTTGGTGATTCAAAAGGGAAAGTTTCAGCATAACATTTTGAGGTAAGTGATTCTCACTTATTTTTAGTTTAAATACATAAATATTAGGTAGATTTAACATCAAGGATTAGGTAAAATCAAGGAATTTGAGCTAGACCTAGGGTTTAATGAGAATTAAAGTTTTAACACGAAATTTGCCATGCAATGAACTAGAAATCATATATTTGTGGTCCTTAGATGATAGAGAACAACTTCCCTCGAAAAAAACTTCGAAATCCGGACACGTGGGCCGGGGGTCGAAATTTAGGAAACTAGTGTTAATGGCTAGGAAATTATTTAAACGCTAGAACTCGATCTTGTAAGCCTTTATTTACTAGTTCTTGCTTCATTTGATTAGCTTGGGATTTTCCGGCTTCGAATTAAGGACTTGAGCTCGTTATTGGAGATTGGGAGAGCACTTTGGAGCGAGGTGAGTCTCCTTTCTAACTTTGTAAGAGGGAAATTATCCCCATAGGATTTAAATAAGTAATTGTTGCTAAATGCGGGGGCTACGTACGTGCGAGGTGACGAGAGCCCGTATGTAGCTACTATATGAAAATTGTTCGGGTAGCTTAGGACCTACGCATGCCTACTTGGGGAAATATTTCTTACTTTGAAGTAGCCAATATGAACGTTGTGAATTGTTAGAGACTTGACAACATGAAAGTGAACATATAAAATTACTGAGTCTTGGTAGAGATTTTCTTGTATATAATTGAGCCTTATGTGCTTTCCTTGATATTGTCTTGATGATTTTGGATCGGCCGATCGCCTCAGTGATAATAGATGCATCTATAGTTCGTGCCGCTCAACCCTCGGCAGTGCACATTTACTTTCTGTTGGAGCGGGCCGTCGACCTCGGCATGTTTGTGCATGATTTATGTGTTGCTATTGACAGTGATATTAGTACTACTTGCTAATTAAAGAAAGACACCTGGAAATTTGATTAAGGAAAGAATATGAGTAAAAGATCCTTCTATGGAACCTGTCTATTTAATAATTTATTATGTTGTTTAATCTCCCCCCCCCCTTACTATGTCATATTATTTGGACCTTAGTAAGTATCAAGTCGACCTCTCGTCTCTACTTCTTCGAGATTAGACTGGATACTTACTGAGTACATATGGTTTATGTACTCATGCTGCACTTCTGTACTTAATGTACAGGTTTTGAGGTAGGTGGATCTGGTCAGTATTCGGGCGCGCCGCAGTGAGCTAGCTCGGGGACTTCTACGGTGAGCTGCCTTCTTTCTCACGCCGATCCGCAGCTGAAGAAGTCCTTTATCTTGTATTTATGCTTTTCTACCTATTTTGATTCAGACAGTAGGACAGTGTATTGTATATTTTGTGCATACTCTATTGGTCGCCCGTAACTAGTGACACCGGGTTCTGGCACACACACTGTATGGATGTTCATTCATTTTTGGGGTCTATTTTGCTATGACAGTACCTTATAGTTTTACTGATTTTCTTTATTTTTCCAAAAGTCTTTAACATGTTGGTTTGAGTTAAACTAAATAGGCATTTAAATCTTAATTCCACACCTGGCTGGCCCAACTAGGGTGTTGGGCGCCATCATGATCTATTTTATGAAAAATGGGTCGTGACAGTGCTTCTTTGAATTTCTTCTGTTCGTTCATATGGCGGCTATGAAGGTAATTAGCAACATGTTTTGATTGATAAAGGAAAAATCTTACGCTTATTCTGTTTAACATACCTCAGCAAACAAAAGTAGCAAGAAGCGGCACCACTTGTAAATTGGATCTTGAGTGGGTAAAAGAAAGATTTAGCTTTGTGTTTATCAACATATGAGATGGCAAAATCGATTTCTACATCTTCATTGCAAATAGAGTTAATAATTCATGTAGGTTCTGTATTTCGTGTTGAACTTGGGAATGTTAACACTGTCTTAATTAATTTCTGCCACTAACTTATTGGTTAAGTACTCAACGTCCTTCTCGATTTTGAGAAGGGCTAGACTATGCTTGTGGTAGACGTTCAGATATAAGCGATGAATGATAAAGATGCCGACCTTTAAGTTTTTAGCTATCTATTATAATTAGTTTTTGGCTTTAAATTACATAATAAATTTTTGGACTAGAGTTTGTCAAAAGTTTCAGCCGAACGGCTAAAAGTGAAATTGTCTCGAAAGAAAAACGAAGAAGAAAAAGTAATAAAATTGTTGAGCGATAACACTAGACAGTTGACCAGAGCGATAACACTTACAGTTTGCCAAACAAAAGAAGTATTAAAATAAAAATAAAAAGTACATGTATATATTCAAAAGTTAAAAGTTAAATTATCAAAATATCTTTTTAAATACCTAATTAAATAAAAAAGGAACCTTAAGCCTAAAAAATAGACCAAGCCAATGGGTCATCTTCATTGTTAAAAGTAACAACTATTCATGAACAAATTTATTGTGCACTCCCCTCTTCCCGCACCTGTTAGTTCCCTTGTTAAGTTATTTGATTAATATAAGTATGCATATATCCTTTTTCCCTTTCGAAGGCATTCCTATTTGTTAAATGAACAAAAAAGGACCACAAAATCTAGATAGTTAGAATGGATTTATTGCATTTTATTTAGCATAATCAAATATTAGAAGTGAAAAGTCATGCACGCTTTTCTAGGGGTGTTCGTAAAAAATCGAAAAATCGAACCAAACTGAAAACCAGACCAAATCAACCAAAAAACCGATACTTTTTGGTTTGGTTTGGTTTTGGTTTTGAATTTTAAAAACCGATCAAATTTGGTTTGGTTTTGGTTTTAATCAGAAAAAATCGAACCAAACCGACTATAGGAGTATCTATTTCAAATTTATTATTACACATATATATATATATGTATATTGTTATACAAAGTTTCTAAAAATTTATGGTAAATGTTAATAGTTTGCACTTTTAATATAGTTCTTTACCTTTACATTATAGTTTGATTGGTAGTTTTCTTTTGTTTAGCGTAAGAAACCATTTCGTATTAAAAATAACATATTTTTAACTAAGTCCTTAAATTATTCCTCACTATTTTGATTCAATTATCATCAATATATCTTGGTAAATAATAGATTTCTCAAAAGGCAATTGATTTGATAGTGTCACATTTAAAATGTGGTCGCCAGAATATGTGTTTGGTAGTGTATATCTTATATTTAAGAAAAAACCGACAAATAACCGAAAAACCAAAAAACCGACATAAACCGAATCGAAAAAAACCGATTTAATTGGTTTGGTTTGGTTCTAATATTTGAAAAACCGACTTACTTGGTTTGGTTTTTTTTAGGGAAAAACCGATTCAAACCGAACCATGAACACCCTACGCTTTCCCTTGTCAGAAAGCTATTGTGCAAAATCTAGAAAAGGTATCCACTCTCGGCCTTTAGGGAATCGGAAGGGCTAATACAATTTTGTAATCTAGTAAACAATAGATTATTCGCTCATATGGACTTTCGCAGGAAACAACAATAATCTTGATGAATGATCATCATTTAAGATTGACGATGAGATATTCAATTAGGACTTGTGCATTCAATAAAGATTTGCTGGTATTATACTTGCATTTGAAGCCATATATATATCGTTAATTTCTTACAGTAAAACTCACAAATCGGTACAAGTTCGATCCTATTGCCATGGGAGTGGAGATAGCATAGAGATTTAATTAGTAAGTGAGAAGCATTAAAAAAGTCTTTTTTCTATTTTAAGGAAAAAACAGTTGTTAATTTGTTTATCTATTGCGTGCTTAAGGCTGGGTTTTGCACATGGGAGATTTACTTTTACACGTAAAAGATATATCGTTTATGTATGTGTCCGAATTTGACCAACCACGACCCACTGCGAACACAACAAACGAGTAGGCCTCTCCGAGCCAGTGTCCCAGAAGAAACGACCTTATTATAAAAGAGAAGAATGTACGACCCTTGTAATATTGTAAGCCTGTTAGGGAACATCGGGAATATTCTATCGAATATTCTTAGTAGTTTGTCTCTGACCACCCAGGAGAGTCTCTCTTAGTATATAAGGGAGATGAAGGGCTTTGGAGAGGGGGAGAATTTTTGTAAGAATACACTATATGAGAACAAGAGAAAATATACTACCAATCATATCTTCATTTTGCTTAATCTAGTATTTATTATACTCAGCTAAGATTTACCCCTACTTTTTTTGATTGATTTGTTCAAAGAGATTCATGTATCTTTTGAGTCAAACAATTTGGCACCGTCTGTGGGGATTTTTATAGCTGAAACTATAGTTGTTTATCTAGATTCTAAAAAACGATAACCATTTTTCCTCATACTTCATAAGAACCAAGAATGGCTAAAAAAAGGGAAGCAAGGCTAAAAGCAGCAGCGGATGTCGCGAACAACCTTCTGAGTTCCCTCAATAAGGCCGGTAGAGAAAATAATAAAAATACAACGCCAAGCGCCACACCAGAAGGGGAAACCTCACCCCTTTTGCACAGAGATCTAACGATCTTGCGTGAAAGGAGAGCATCAACATCCACGGCGACGGAAGCACCACCAGCAGTCAAGAAGCTCCTAGAAGAATGGTTAACAAATGCTCTAAGCGGCATGCTCGAGAAACCCACTCAAGTAGATGTCGAAGGCGTAACACCTACAAAAATTGCGGCTGCCACCAATGAGCCAAAAGCTATATGGAGGGGCAACACCCGTACTGTTACAAATGCAAGTGACGATGCACTCATGGCTATCTTGAAGAAAATGGAAAACATGGAAAATGAGAACAAAATACTCCGCGACCAAATAAAGGAACATCAGGAGAGGGTTGATAAATTACCAGGTGCTCTGAAGTTATTGCCAAAACGTGATGTGGGCTGATTCGTCGAACAACTATACAGTGAAGGGGCTTCTCCTCACCCCATTCTAAAGACCTTCAAGATGTCACCACACTTGAAAATATATGACGGGACCACGTACCCGGAGCATCACCTAATCCACTATGTTACTGCAGTAAAAGGCAATGATCTATCGAAAGAACAGGTACCGTCTGTGATGTTAAAAAAGTTCGGCGAAACCTTGACAGGAGGAACATTAACGTGGTACTCCCAATTACCATCGCGATCGATATCCACATTCGAAAAGATGGCAGATAAATTCGCCACCGCCCATGCAGGAGCAAAAAAGGCCAAAGCCAAGGTCAATGATATCTTCACCGTCAGACAAACGATCGGAGAGAGGCTCTGAGATTTTCTGGACCGATTCAACAGAGTAAGGATGAGCCTACCGAACGGATCGGAAGGGATGGCGGTAGCGGCCTTTCAAAATGGGTTAAACAGGAGCGGATCAAAGGCGACCGAAAAATTGCTTAGTAGACTCATGAAATACCCCCTACCACATGGGAAGAGGTCCACAACGCCTACTGCACGTAAGGGCAGATGAGGAAGACTTGAATGGGCCACTTCAGTGATTAACGTTAGTCCACACCGAGGCAAGAAGAGACCGACGTAACGAGGGGCAATGAGATCAGCCACCACGTTTCAATCGGGAAAGGCATCAGCCCTACATCCGTGCATCCAACCCGCCCCCTCCACGACACGTGAACGTCGTGTCACGACACACTGCCCCTCTCCAGAATGAAAGAGGTATGCCTTCATTACAATCGGCGCATAATTTTTGTGTTTCCCCTTCAGAGATAGTGTACGCATTGGAGAAGCTGGGCACGAAGGTACAGTGGCTGCAGAAAATGAAATCGGACCCAAGCAGCAGAAAATCCAATGTCCTCTACGAATTCCACCAAAAAAGAGGACACAAAACCGAGGATTACATAGGTCTGCGGCAAGAAGTAGTCAGGATATTGAACCAGGGGCACCTGAAAGAACTGCTAAGCGATAAGGGAAGAGCCAACTTTGCTAGACGACGCGACCCATCCCAGGGACCTCCGAAGCCACCCTCGCCAGTGCGTACCATACAAATGATCATCGGCGGTGGCGGCAACACGGTAACTAACCATGTGAAGTTCACTACCACACAAAAACTCAAATGAACAGTCGCCCATGAACGGTATGACAACCTTGAAGATAGTATCGTCTTCGATAAGTCAGATACCGATGGTTTATATTTCCCTCACTATGATCTCTGGTTATAACTTTACGCATCGCTTATACTAATGTAAAAATAATTATGGTAGATGATAGAAGCGGCGCGTGTATTGTCCACCTGCGGGTCCTCGTGCAAATGAGGCTCGAGGATAGGATAATACTGTGTTGCATAACACTAACGGGTTTTAACAAGCAGTAGAGCGGACGTTCGGAGAAATAGTGTTATCGGTGTTGGGGGGGTCACCCTGGAAACAACATTTCACGTTATGAACCAGGAGATGGCTTACAATGCCATCATAGGATGACCATGGATACACGCCATGCGAGCAATCCCCTTAAGCTTCTACCAAGTAATCATATTTCCCACCCCATGGGGGATATACAGTATTCGAGGTGAGCTATGCACCACCCAAGAGTGCTACCAAATCATCCAGGATTGTACGCCTACCAAACAACTATGAGGGGCAAGTGCGAAAGCATAGCAATCAGCCGTGTCGGGTACCCAATCCGACACACACGCCGAAGCCATCAGGGACCCCGACATTTTAGAAGCTTGCAAGGCCACCGTGGAAGAGCTAGACCCCGTCCAATTGGACCACACCAATAGCGCAAAAAAGGCTTACATTAGACACAACCTCTCAGATCCAGGTAAGTACTGTGAGTTTTTAACTAACAATTTCGATTTGTTTGCTTTCTCCTATTCAGATATGCCAGGAATCCAAAGGGATATCGCCACACACAAGCTGAACGTCGACCCACTCCATTCGCCAGTTTGGCAGATAAGGAGAAAATTCAATGCCACAATAAATGAGGCAGTTAGCGAGGAGGTTGATAAATTTCTCGCCAACGGTTCCATCAGGGAATCGAGATACCCCTAATGGATCGCCAATGTGGTCATGGTCAAAAAGAAGAACGGGAAATGGCGGATATGCGTAGACTTCACCGATCTTAACAAAGCATGCCAAAGGACTCATTTCCATTACATCACATCGACCAGCATATTGATGCAACAGCAGGACATGAATTGCTAAGATTCCTAGATGCCTACTCCAGCTATAACCAGATTCTGATGGATGAGGAAGATCAAGAAAAGACCACCTTCATCACCCATCAAGGGATGTACTGCTATAAGGTGATGCCCTTCGGGCTCAAGAATGATGGGGCCACACATCAGAGGTTAGTCACCAAGATGTTCAAAGGACAGCTCGGTAAGACCATGAAGGTCTACATCGATGATATGCTGGTAAAGTCGGCAAAGAAAAAGGACCATATTGTCCATCTGAAAGAAGCCTTCGAAATACTAAGATAGTACGGGATCAAATTGAATCCTGAATTGCACCTTCGACGTAGCTTCCGAAAATTTCCTCGGATTCCTAGTATCACAAAGGGGAATTGAGGTCAACCCAGATCAAATCAAGGCAATTGACGTTATACCGGAGACACTCACCAGCAGAAAGGTGGTGCAGAAACTAACAGGACAAATAGATGCCTTATCAAGGTTCATTTCAGGATCCTTGGATAGATGCCAGAAATTCTTCAACGTGCTAAGGAAAGATCATGGGCTGCAATGGAATGATGAATGCATCGACGTCCTAAGAAATCTGAAAGCGTACCTATCCTCGCCCTCATTACTCATCAAAGCGTACCCGGGCAAATGCCTGCTGGTGTATCTAGATGTTTCTGAAGTCACGGTAAATGCGGTCCTTGTCCGTAAAAATAAAGGTACGCAATCTTTGATTTATTATATCAGTAAAACTTTAATCGATCCCGAGACGAGATATCCTCACCTAGAAAAACTAGCTCTGGAATTGGTCGTAGCTTTACGAAAGCTTAGACCATACTTTCAATGTCACCCCATAAAAGTGGTGACGACGTTCCCCCTAAGGAGTATCCTACCCAAACACGAATTATCGGATAGGATCGCCAAATAGGCCATAGAGCTAAGCTAGCACGATATAACGTACCAACCGCGAACCGCCATTAAGTCGTAGGTACTCATAGACTTTGTCGCTGATTTTAGCACGGAGATATTGCCCGAGGTAGAACAGAAAGCACTACGTGCTTCTACACGTACCGACCTCTAGACCCTCTACACCGATAGTGCGTCCAACGGTTCAGGATTGGGACTCGTCCTCAAGGACCCAACAGGCGAAGTAATTAGCCAGTCCATACGATGCCCCGAGATGACTAACAACGAGGCCGAGTATGAGGCTGTGATTGTAGGTTTGAAGTTAGCCCTCAAATATGGCGCTCGACGACTCGTCCTCCACTGCGACTCCAACTCGTGGTGAATAAGGTCACTAGGACTTTCCAAATTAGAGAACAGAGGCTATAAAGGTACCAGTCGGAAATTCACAAACTACTACCAGAGTTCCACATTTGCCACCTCAACCAAATACCCATGGCACAGAATATCGAAGCAGATGGCCTCACAAAACTAGTTGCGGCCACTAAAAACATCAACAAGGAAAACGTTGTCACCCTTCTTTATTCCGCGATAGACCATATCGAGGTACATTCTATAAACTTAACTTGGTACTGGTGTAACCGCTTCGTAGCCTATTTACAGGTTGGAACACTCCCGCAAGACAAAGAAGAAGCCAAAAAACTCCAGGTACAGGTAGCCTAGCACAGCGTAGTGAATGGTAATCTCTATAAAAGAACGTTCGGCGGTCCCTTAGCCAAGTGCCTTGGACCACACCAAACCAGACAAGTATGGGAAGAAGTACACGAAGGGCACCGCGATGCCCATACGGGAAATCGCACCCTCGTTCGATACCTTATCCGCGCCGGGTATTACTGGCCCACCATGAAAAAGAAGCCACTGACTACGTCAGGAAGTGCGAACAATGTCAAAAGTACGCCCCTATGATACATCAAGCAAGAGAACTCCATCACTTCGCCATGGACATTCATAAAATGGGGAATGGATATAGTCGGCCCCTCCCAGCAGGGCGAGGTAAAGTACGCTTCCTCTTAGTTTTAACTGACTACTTTTCTAAGTGGGTGGAAGCAGGTGCATACACTCAGGTACGCGAGAAGGAGGTCATCGCCTTCATATGGAAAAACATTATATGCCACTTCGGCATCCCCAAAGAAATCAGCTGTGACAACGGTCCTCAATTCATCAGAAAAAGGACGATCGAGTTTTTTGAAAAATGGCACATCAAAAGAATACTCTCCACGCCATACCATCTAGCCGCCGATGGTCAAGCCGAGTCCTCCAACAAAACAATACTGAATATATTGAAAAATAAGCTTGAGGAAGTTAAAGGGCTATGACCTGAACTGCTACCAGAAGTATTATGGGCATACCGCACTACACCGAAAACTAGCACACGAGAAATGCCATACTCGCTAGTCTACAGAACCGACACAGTTATACCCATCAAGGTCGGGGAGCCCAGTTTGAGATACTCTAACAACAGCAGAACAGCTAATGATGAAAGTAGGTTACAGGACCTAGATGAAGTTGAAGAACGAAGAAACATGGCCCACGTAAGAATGGTGGCTAAAAAGAAGCAGGTAGAAAGATACTACAACAAGAGAGCCAAGGTACGACCGCTCAAAGTCGGAGACTACGTCCTCAAGGCTAAAACACAAGCTTCAAAAGACCATAATGAAGGAAAACTGGGAACAAACTGAGACGGACCGTACAAAATTATAGCTACAGCAAACAAAAGAGCATTCCAGTTAGAAACAATGGAGGGAAAGATACTCCAAAATAACTGGAACGTCGCCCATCTCAAGTGCTTCCACTTCTGAAAGAACGCATCGCCTAAGTCGTACTCTTTTTCCCTCATCCGGGTTTTGTCTTAATCGGGTTTTCCCGAAGAGGTTTCTAATGAGGCGGCAAAGGAGACGCATTAAGGATCAAAATGTTGTTCATTACCTCGACCCATCAACAGGTTCTCCGGAGCAAAGTAATGAAGGGACTGTATATATATAAGCGAATCTCCATTGTACGTGCGGATTCGACATGTGATTTTTACGAGAACTTAGCCAAATCTCCATCATATATATAAAAATAGATCTCTATTGTACGTGCGGAATAGACATATGATTCTCACAAGAACTTAGTCGAATCTCCATTATATGTGCAAAGCAAACCTTCTCCATTACACAAGCAAAATCATGTCTTCCTACGGGAACATGACCGAATCTCAAAACAGAGAATGGCCAAGGCCATCGACGACAATATACGTTCGACCTCGTTCGAATCATGACGGGACTCTACTTTGATGATAGTTCAAAGCAACATCCCAATGGCCAAGGCCATCGACGATAATATACGTTCGACCTCTTTCGAATCATGATGGAACTCTACTTCGACGATAGTTTGAAGCAACATCCCAATAGCCGAGGCCATTGATGACAATATACGTTCGACCTCGTTCGAATCATGATGGGACTCTACTTCGATGACAGTTCGAAGTAACATCCCAATGGCCAAGGCCATCGACGACAATATATGTTTGACCTCGTTCGAATCACAACGGGACTCTACTTCGATGATAGTTCGAAGCAACGTCCCAATGGCCAAGGCCATCGAGGACAACACACGTTCGACCTTGCTCGAACCACGACGGGACTCTACTTAGACAACAGTTCGAAGCAATGTCCCAATAGCCAAAGGCATCAAAAATATCACACGCATGATAAGTGCAAGAAAAAATGAGCCAACTAAAGTAAATTTTATATTACAACAAAACATCATGTACATTTTCTCCTACAACTAGGCCCAAGTACGGCCCGTACAAAAATCCCTAAACAAAAGCAAATACAAACTTAGTCTACCCATCATCCCTAGTGGGATAAGCATCGTACCATGAATCCGAAGCCAGATGACCCGCATCGTCAGAGATGATATCGCCCCCGACTGGAGTATGAGGTTCATACCCACAGGCCTCACGAGCCGCACAAGCTACAATACGGACGGCCTCAAGCTCCGCCTCATGCACATTTCCCTCGGCAAGAAAAGCCCTATACATATCCAGCCGGGCCTCAGCGTAAACCCACAACTCATATGAACGACGAGGCACGGCCGGGTCAGTTGTCGGATGAGACGTGGAAGGCTGAGAGCGTCAGCTCGCCTCCTCTGCCCTTAGTAAGGCCATTTAACCGTTTAGCGTACCCAGCTCCTCCTCTAATTCTCTTATGCTCCCTTCAAGTCCTGTAATCCGACGACCAGAGCTTCCCTCTCCCCAGTCAGTTCCGACCTGGAAATACGGAGATCCAAAGACACCGATTCAGAAATGGCTGTCGCCAGCTTATTGGTGCTAACGTTCAGCTCACCCTTAAGCCCCTCTATCTACACTGTCCTAGCATTCAAATCAACAGTCAAGTCGGCGACTCTCACCTGCAAGTCGACGTTCTCAGCCCTTACCCCCCCCCCTTCCCCCATGCTCAATTCGAGCTTATCCTCATATGCCTTGAGAGAGGCCTCCAGTTCACTATTACGGGCGACGACCCTCATAAGCTCTTCATCCTTCTCCCTCAACTCCTCTATCTGGCACTCCAATTATCCCTCTCGCTACTTAAGCTCTTCACGGAACACCTAAAACTCAGGGTCCTGGCGATAAATATCAGACATCGCCCGATGCTTAGTACGATACTACTGATACTTGGATGACATCTTCTTATAAAGACCCGTCCTTCTTCCCTCTCGATGATCTCTCTCCACCTCCTGGATGAGGGTCTGACAAAAGATAAGGGCCGAAGTTAAAAACAAAAAGCGACGATTAACATTGTCACACCTCCTTTTTACACACCTACCCCAAAGGATAATGTATAAGGGAGTTTTTCCAGTTGAAGTGATATTATTCGAATTGGGATTGTTTATTCGATTCAGAGTCGCCATTTGGGATAGGTTTGGCTTTTGGTGTCCCAAGTCACTGATTTATCTTGAATCCCAAATTGAGGAAATTTCGACTTCCTGAATGGATTCTGCGAACCAGAAATTCTAAATAAGGAATTTTGTTGACCCGAGGGAAGGTGTTAGGAACCCCCGTATCTCGTGGTTCTAGCACGGTCGCTTCAACTATTATAGTTGGCTAAAAATCTGATTTTTATACATGTCGTCCTATAGTGCGATTTTAAAATTATTTACCACTTTTAATTAATTTTTAGGAAATTGAACGCCGTTTAAAATATGTTTTCGGATCACCTCACATAAAATACACCCGGATCCTCGACACATTTTATTCAACATTTTGGGATTTGGATTTGGGTCACATGAAATGCACACCCGAATTTAGGAAGGTAAAATTATTAAAGAATGCGCCTAAAGCGACTAACGTGTTATTAACTTTGCGGGAGGCCATAAAAATTCGCTAAATGGCACATCCCGAGTTCTAAATATTTTAATAAAATAATTAAAGAGGGCCACGCAATTTGTGAATTTTGTTTGACGCGGCGCGCCTCAAATTATTTTCTATTTAAGACTTGTATTCAATTAAAGTAGTACGTATACTCAAATCATTTGGCGCGCCAAAAATCATATCACGCGTACGTGTTCACGATTCCTAATGCTTAGTTATTAATTTACAGTAACGGGTTAAACTCAACATTCAGCACGTCCATTAGCACCGTGTGTGACTGAGTTCACCCTTTATGATTCTAGAAGAATTTTGGATACTAGAGTAAACCCAATAATACTGAACATGGGCCATAGAGAAAAAGCCAACATAAACACATTTCATAAGTCTTGTATATCTACTCAAACAAATAATTATAGAGAACTGACAATCTATAACATGAAATACGTGATTTATGAATCTCAAAACTAATTCCATGTGCCCATTACATTTCAATGGAAGCAGTGTATAGGGTCAAATTCTGCCCCTTGCTGTAGCAATGACCCATGACTAAACAATGGTCATAGTAAGAGTACGTCCCCAGAATGTTAGAGCGAAAGCGCGTTCATAAGTCTCGTCGTCCTCTCGAGGACGCGCGACCTATCTTTATATTTCTTTTATTATTTCGAGGAGGTCCTCCTGTTATATAAAGGAGGATCCCAATATTGTAAGGGATCAGATCTTTTTCTAATACAAGCTCTCTTTCTCTTTTTCTCTCTACCTTTTTACTCTCTAGAACGCACAATACATCCAAAGCGATAAAAGATATTATACACATTTCTAGGTCTTATTATTTTCGATTACGATTTACCTTTGATCTACTTTTTGATTGTATTTGCTTGCAAAGTATTCGTTAACTTTCGATCAAATAATTTGGCACCGTCTGTGGGGATTTCGGCAATCGAAATCATAGTCTGCACCTAGAATCTCAAGAACTAGCTGTCACACCTCCTTTTTACTCTAGCTTATTACTACATCCCGGGAAGGGATATAATAAAAGAAAGGAGTTTTTCCAATTAAAGAAAAGTCGAAACGGGATTTATTTATTTAGATTCTAGAGTCGCCACTTGGAAAAATAATAGTGTCCCAAGTTNGCATTATTAATATTCCGCTTTATCACTTTTAAAAGAATTGCAACGTCGTGAAAATGCATTTCGGGCCACACCGTACTAGTACGCCTGTTGCTTTAATACATTTCGACTTCGTTGAGATTTAAATTTGGGTCACATAAATGTGCACCCGTACTTGAGAATGTATATTATAAATCGCGCCTAAAATATCTACGTCTTGTTAAATTTGGGAAAGACCATGAAATTCGCTAAACGGTCCTTCCAAATCTAATATTTTATAACAATTAATTGAGGGCCCCGCAATTATGTGTTTAATGCGGCGAGGCTCATCTCATTCTTTTATTAAGGCCAAACCTACGATGGACTATATTTTCTATTTGTTTTTGTCTCTAAAATGAAAGAAAAATGTCCTAACTAATTATTATTTGAGCACTATTTCAATTTTTGTTTTTAAAACTTTTCACATTTTTGGGCCTTGAAACTGGCCTCAAATAACAATATGAAATTTAACTTAAGTATCCTTGTCAAATGGAAGATATCAGTAACTATCTGGTTCCCTTTGTACATTGTCGTTTTTTTTCTTCTATTTTTCATACACTTGTTCTAAATCAGGAGAATTGAACAACAAAACTAAACTGCCTGATCTGACGATTATTAAACGAACATGCTTTTAGCTTATTCATAATCATATAATTACAATCCGAACAGATACAAGTGTTATGAAATTCCATTATCCGTTATTATTATGTCTTTTGAAGCTATTATCGACTTGTCAATTAGCTATTGCAAATTTAATTGCCTCAGCACACCGAACTAACCCTTGATTTTTCTCCCTTCTAATGATATTGGATATAATAACCAACAATAATAATGCATTTACGTTAACAGGTTTCAGAATACACTTAATTGAGCGCGATTTTGCTGGTGCACAAACTGAATATGACTAAAGGCTTCTTATTTTTTTTTTGCTAAAATATTTCACATATAGATTCAATACAGGAAACTTGACAGAAAACACAACAGATGTTCTATTATCCTAACAGTAACCTCAATTTGCATATAAACCTATCTAATAGTTGTAACCAAGTTCACACAGTCCACAGTTCAAATCAACAGTCCTAATTATACAATCATATGCTTATCCTTCACATAGTATAAAAACACATAACTAATATAAACTAAACAACAACAAGCAGCCTCAAATTGAGCTCAGATCCGTGTACATTTCATTTCAACTTCAATGAGTTACATCAAGGCAATTCATAGGAGTGTACCTGTGATGAAGAACAAATAGAAATTAGCCTTTATGAAGGTCAATTGACAACCACAGCAGCGAGAATACAGCAACAGCAATGCAACAGTTCGATTTTCCACAGTAAAAGGAATTTTAAACACCTCAACTTTCTTCAAATACCACTCAGAATTTCAGCAACCCATACCACAACATTCAAATGATCAGGATGACTTAATTTGAATATAAATTCATTCAAAACTAAACCAGTAAACATCCGACTTCCAATGACTCAAACTGAGTCAAAATTTAAGGTGACTTGATTGAGAATCTTCAATAAAATAGTAATTTTAAGTTTCTACTAATTTTGTAATACTTTTTGGATATTTTGGAAGAATTTGGATCTAAAGGAGGAAATTGAAATCTGAAACTCTCAGTTTTAGATCTGAAAACCTATCAGATCAACTGATTCTGTTTTATTAATAATGAAACAGTAAGTTTTTTGCAGTTTTGGAGATTTTCTATCTGTTTTTGGATTTTCAGGAAGAAACTTCAAATCTGAAAGAAGAAATTGAAGCCTGGAATACCAATTCCAGATCTGGAGCTTTGTAAATATTTTTGGGGAGCTTTTCTAAGGTTCCTAAACTTGTAGGGTTAAAAAATCTAGCCATAAAAAAGTCCTCTAATCAGCAGAACTGTTGCCTATTTATAGGCACAAAATGGGAGGAAATTTCAAATTGGTAATTATCTTAAGAGTCCCTCATTTTTAACTTTGTTAGACAGATTACTACACTTATTTGCTTAAAGTTTGCACTAGAACCCATTCTAGATGGTTCTAGCTAATTCTACTATGTTCTTATTCCCTGGAATTCCTATTATACCCTCACTTGCATTTGTTATTCACTGAATTGCCTTTTTATCATGCTCATAGTACCCCTATTTTTTAGATTGAATTACCATTGCCTCATTTTCTATACACAAACTGCCCTTAATTCCTAAGGCTTATTACCCTTTACTGCCTTTAACATTTTTATACTAACTGATTTTAAAAATACTAATCAATCCAAATCAGTAATTAATTATGATCTATAATCAATCAATTACATTCGAAGAACCCTAATATCAAACAATTTTGTATTAATCAACTATAACCAATCTTTGCTAATTTCTATTGATTAAACTAATATTAAACTACAAACTGAAATCACTCAATCAAAAAACAAAATTATCACTCAAACATAAAACAAAATTATTACCCATTCCACTAATCACAATTAACAATATCGATTATCCAATTTTTTAAACTGAACAAACGGATTCCGAAATTATCCTAGAAAACTATGACAGAATTATATGAGCATCAGAAAACAAGACCACTGAACAATTAATTGTAAAAAAAAATCAGTCTAAGGAAGTAATCAAAAGAGAATTAAGTACTTTACCCTAGAAGTTAATATATAAGAATAGAACCGTATAAACTATTTGAGGCATTTTATTTTTTGAACTAAAAAAAAAACCAAAAATCAGAAAGAGTAGAAGAACATATAAAATAACTAAAAATAAAAGAACAAGAACTTAGCTTTCTCTTCTTTTTTCGTTATTACTCTGCTCTTCCCTTCTTTTTTCCTCATCCTTCTTGAGAAAACAGTGTAATATCCGGTCACTCTCTTCAAACGCATATTCGATACGATTGGTAAAGATTTGAGGGGAAAAGAATATAGCTATGGCATGAGGAAGGTGAAAAGAACCTGGGGTATGAATTTTGGAAGGTTTGGGGTGGCGGCGCCGCCGTGGGGATGGTGGCGACGCTAGGGTTTTGGGGTTTTAGGACGTTTGAGTGATTTTTAAAGAAAACCGGTGGTGGGCTTGGGACGAGGAGAGGAAAGGGAGTAAACGACATGAATTTGGGCATCATTCCGGCCGCCGCCATAGAGCGAATTCCGGCGGCGGTGGATATGGAGGTATGTGGCGAGGTGGTCGTACAGGGCTGAGAGAATACGAAGAATGGGGGTTCATTTTAGGGTTATTTAAAATCCATTTTATTAGTTATGTGTTACTAAAGCTGGACCGTAGGATCATTAAGAATGAAAGGCCAGGATTAACGACGCCCTAAACGGCGTCGTTTTGCACTTAAAGTTTGGACCGGGTGGATACCTTCTAATTGGGCTTGGGGCGTTTGGACTTAGGGTTATTTTCCGTTTGGGCCTG
>MU671530.1:15114-40898 GCA_026770625.1 Nicotiana glauca | reverse complement strand
CCGAGGACGGTGCCAACTCAGGTGGGGGAGAATGTCATGGGCTGCTTTCCACACACGCCGCATGACCCCTTGGCCGCGCCCCATGGCGGCCTAGCAAGCCTCATAATGCCTAGCGCCATGGTCGGCCCCGTGGTCTTGGCTGCGCCAAGCGACAAGCGCGCATGTGCCTATGTCGCCCCATCGATGCCTCTTGCCAACGCCCATCAGCTGGCCAATGACAACAACGTCGCGCTCACTGACAATGTCGCTGCGCGCAAATCCTGATGCCTCGTCGGCGCCTAGCGGCAGGCCCATTCCAATAGCGCCTCGCGCCCAGACCCTGATGCCAAGCACCAGTGCCCAGCCTCAGGCAAACATATCAAGTGTCGCGCGCGCAGACCCTGTCCCGCAAGACCAAGTTGCTGCCATCAGACTTAGTTGTACATTGTAATAAACTAAGTCCTTTTTATTGTATTGTTCTAGGCTAGTTTACATCATTTTCATTCAGTGTGGTTTTCCAGCTTTCATAGGGCTAGTTTTGTAACTTTGGTTTTTATTTTTTAAGCATTATTAGGGGGTATCAAGCATTCAAAACATTTTCAGCAATCATTTCTCTGTACTGGTGTCTCCACCCCTCGACACCGCATTTTGTAATCATCATCATCATCATCATCAATAAAATCATCATCATCATTCAAAATCCAAATCACTCTCAAGCTTCCGCAATTGCTATTGACATTGGTTTTTCCCGCACGGCACTGACGCTCTAGTCTAGCGTGCGGCGGGGGACCTCATTGGCGGATGGCAACCGCACCGACATCTGTTGCCTAGCCTTACGTTGCCCTTCCAAGGAACATCAGGAAGGCGCCGCGTAACATAACTTTTGAGCAAACAGTAAATAATATTGAATCCTTGTATCTTTGTCAGCCACATACAACGTTAAAGCTACCCAACAAATCAATAAACAATAACATAAACAACATGAATCAGAGGTAAAAACAAAAAGCCATGATAAGGAAGAATTTGAAAAAAAGTTTCATTTCTTCCATACTTACCAGTATATTTACTTAATTTAAAAGACAATCCGCCGTGCCGCGCTATAAGATAAGATACAATCTCGAAACATAAGGTTCATGTATTGTTGTTGTTGGCATGTTGGTTTTGTCAAAATAAATGTGTCACGTTTTTTGCCTATATGTTGTGTATTAAAATAATTTTATGAATATTTTCTAGAAAGGTATTAAAGAATGAAAAGTCACAATTTTATGAATATTTTGTAGAAAGGTATTAAAGAATGAAAAGTCACAATTTGTTTCTTTAGCTTTGGGAAGTAACAATTTATTTCTTAGATTTGAAAAATGATGATTTGTTACTTTTAGCTTTGTAATTTGAATGGTTGTCTTGTGACTATTAATAAAGGGGTATGAAGCACTGATTTGGGGTTATTTAAAGCGGTTAGTTTTTTTTTTCTTAATTTTAAATAAATTATTTAGTTTATTTAGAAGGATAATTTGGTAATTAACTTTTTAACTTTTGAGATTTCTACTTTTATAATATATATATATATATATATATATATATATATATATATATATATATATATATAGAGAGAGAGAGAGAGAGAGAGAGAGAGATTATCCTTACTACCACGGTTAGGGAAATTGAGAATGTGAGTCTTCAGGGAAAGGAGTGGAAGAGCCATTTTCAAGGTAAAGTTTTGTTCAGCACATGAATACTTTAGAAACTGAATCGTCTTTAGTAAAAGGCGTTTTATTCCCAAAGTAAATTTTTTCTATGCAAATCCAAATAAGTCGGATTTTAAAGCGGTTAGGGGACAACAAGTAAGAAACCAAAAAAACATAGCACGAGATAAAACATGTATTGCATAGTTTCCATACCGAGTATAATTAAGTTTCAACTTTTTATATTTGCACTGCATGTGAAAGGGCTCGAAAATTTCATTCCAAAAGTTCATAATAGATTATTCATACCAAAAGTTGATGTTAAATCTTTCACCAACAAAATAACGCAAGGTTAAAAACCATTTTTTGAGCTATTTCACAAACAAGTTGCTTATTTGGGACCACTTAAGTGAGAAAAACACCAAAGTGATTTGTAGTAGACAAAAAAGCATGGTAACCTAAAAGAGACACATCAATGTCTCCATTAAAATCTAGCTTACATTTAATAATGAACATAAATAAGTAGTATTAGATTGTTATAATCTAAAATAAGATTGCACTCAATTCCCTCAGATTATGCATGGGACTAGTAAGATCTGTATCGAGTGTGAATCGAGCTAGTAGAATAACCTAGTCATATCATTTACTAATATTTATAAGTAGAATAAACCTAATCCTTAGTGCATTTTATGCTTTCTAGAAGAGGAGAGCCGACCATTAATAAATAAATCATAATAAAGCTATTAAAAGGAAGCTTTTTAGGGCCAAAAGAACACAAAGGAGATTAAAAAAATGTTTAATTACATGAGAACAAATTACTTTTTAACACGTAAGTGGGTATAATTTGGTTTAGAAGTAAGTCATGTAGGAAGCAATATATGGTTTGTAATGCAAAATAGTAATATGGGATCCAGTAATAAATAATGGAGTAATACAAAGAATATATGATGTGTGAATTAGTATTGCAAGGATTATAATACATAAACTATAATGTATGGGCTATTTGTTATCGGATATTTGGTTTCTTGTATTAAAAATTATTACACATTGTATATTTAAAAATATATTTTTAGTTGTTTAATAAAATGAAATAGTGGTTACTACATGAAGGTTTTTTTTATTTAGTTATCCTAATACATGTATTACTAATTTATGAATTTTTATTGTGCATTTTATCATGCATTAATAAATTTAAATATATAATACACAGATTCCCATAAAACTTATGTGGGTATTAATTATAGGGAAATTACCAGCTATGTCCATTTACAAGTAGCTTATTACAAAAATTGACCAATTGATAAAATATTACTATTATTAACCAAATTAGACAATTAGCTATTTGTAGCAAAAAAAATCAAATTTTTGCTTTGTTTTGAGTGGGTGTTATTGGAATAGTTTGGGTACAACTTAAGGAGCTTGAATCTTTTGGGATGATTTGGTGAAGTTTTGAGGTCGTTTGAATTAAAAATTCAAAGTAAAAGCTGAACATGAAAAAAATATGATATGTATCACACTGTGTAACATTTGTGTATCACATATGTATCATATTTATATCAATTATGTATCACATGTATGTCCATGTATACCTGTGTGTGAGATACATGCGTGATACATGTTTGATACATGTGTCGCAGAAGACTTTTTTGAACTTGATTTAATTATAAATTTTTATACAAAACCAGTCCAAGTCACCTCCAATCTTCCTCAAATTTTGCATAATGACTTATCTATATATTTTCAATGAATTTCAACTATACACATTTAAAAAGTTCCTTTTTTGTTTAGATTTTTGGAATATTGTATAGATTTTTGTATTTCATCACTTATTTGATACCCCGTCCTTTCTGTCTTGTATCTAATGTTGTCAATCACACTTAAAAATATGGAAGGTGATTTTTGCATGTGATTCTTTGAGAGAAAGAACCCTATTATTTGGTTTTTCAATTTTCGTTGGCTAGTTTTGATAAGTCTACGACTAATGCTAGAGGTTGGTAAGTTGAGATTTATTTGGGACATTTGTGTGAGTTTCCCTTACTTATACGGAAAAAGAATTTGAAACTAAAGATTTTAATGAATTATGTAAGCTTACGTGGGAAAAACAAAATCAAACCTAACACTGTATAAAACAATGTTTAATTTTGTATTAAAGTAATATCTCTATTAAAACATCAACTAAGAATGTCCTCTGTTGTTAAAGAAAATATGGGGGGTTGGGGTGGAGGACAGTATAATTAAGTGAATTACTTTAGAGGAATAAATGACTTTTTTATTCGACAGAGGAATAAATGGCTTATCATAATTTGTGTGCATCAGGTTAGTATAACCCATTTATCGATTGTCAAGTGAAAAATGGAGGATCTAAAAGTTACTGTACTTGATAGACAAAATGTAGCGGGTTAATTAATTTCATTAAAGTTGGATCAATTTCTATTTTTCCATCTGGTGAAATAAGGTTACCTCAGAGTTTCTTTTTAATTATTTTATACTACGTTGAGAGATCCGAGAAGAGAAAGAGGGAAGGATGTTGGGATCGAAATAATAAAGTGCATGTGGAAGCTAACAATACAGAACTTAGTAGATGCTAAATCAAACGATAAAAAAATTATATTAAAATATATTATATTGGGGTTTGGTCAATTGACCTACATATAAAACTACACAAAACTCTTTATGACTACATTGTAAATTATATTGTAGTTGTCAGAAATAGATACTCAATTTATAGATGTCAAAGACTTTTCCTCCAAGAAAAGGATAAGGTATATGAAGAAGATTTATTCATTTTAGGAGTTTTTTTTCTCTTTCTTCAAGAAAGAGAGTTGTAATAGATTAAAATTTCAAGGCAAAATCCTGACAATTTTCTGCTTAGCCTGATTTTTTTTGGCAAAACTTGATTCACTTTCTTCACATAGTCTTCATTATTGTTGCTTGTCATGATTAAAAATAGGTATATGGTGAAAATTCTTGATATTGGTTAAAAGAAGCCCAAGAATGAGTTAAAAGGAGTGCACACATTAAGAATAAGTATGGGTTAAAACTGACATTGGTTAAAAGGAGCTCATGCGTTTAAATAAACATGTGTTAAAACTGGTGTTGGAGTTTATGCATTACAAGTAGGTATGACTTAAACTGACATTGGTTAAAAGTGGCCCAAACATGGGCTAAAAAGAGGTTTTATTTATATAAAGATGTAGCAGCAGGGGTTTGAATATTTGTGATTGCAATTTATCTCCACATATAACATCATGTTCAACTATTTGGATAAATCTTCATTATCATCAAATTGGTTGCAACTTGATTTGAATCTGCCTGAATCTGTCTTCGATCTCGCTTCGAACCATTGGCTCTAATACCACTTATTGGGAACGAAAAATAATATAGTACATGCGGAGCTAACAATATAAATTTTGGTGAATGATAAATCAGACGACAAAAGAATTATACTAAAATAGGATATATAATGAGGTTTGGTTTATGGACTACATATAAAAACTAGTACTATAAAATAAAAAAACTATTGAGAGAAAAATCTCTCCCGAAATAAGATTATTTAATGATTACATTGTTAATACTAATGTGGTTGTGAGAAGCAGATGTAACGACTCGATCGGTCATTTTGAGCTTTTGCACTTTGCTCGTCAGTTCCCGGGCATGACTTGCCCTGTGTGATGTATTATGACTTATGCAAATTATTGGTTTTGGCTTTGAGGACAGTCAGAACGAATTTGGAAGAACAATTCTCGTTTGAAGGTTAAAATTTGAAAGATTTGACTTGTTAGTAGATGACCTCGGAGTGGAATTTTTATGATTTGGTTAGCTCTGTTAGGCGATTTGGGACTTGAGAGCGCATCCGGAATATATTTTGGAGGTCCGTGGTAGATTTAGGCTCGAATTGGCGAAATTGAAAATTTGGCGTTTTTCGGTCAGCCGTGAAAATTTTGATATCGGGGTCGGAATGAGATTCCAAAAATTGGAGTAGGTCCTTTGTGACGTGTGTGCAAAATTTCAGGTCATTCGGACGAGGTTTGATAGACTTTTTGATCGGATTTGAAATTCAGAAGTTTTGGAATTCTTAGGCTTGAATCCGAGGGTGATTCGATGTTTTGATGTTGTTTTGAGCATTCCGAAGATTGAAAAAAGTTTTAATGATGTTATGAGGTGTGTTGGCATATTTGGTCGGGGCCCCATGAGTCTCAGATAAGTTTCGGAAGAGTTTTTGAAAGAGTTTTGTCGTTTTGAGCATAAGCATGTAATGATCCAAAGGTTCATTTTTAGTTCTAGAGATCGAAATTTAATTTCGAGACTTCCAAAATTTTGATAATGAATTATAGGAGTGATATGGAAAGTTTGGTCTAATTTCATCAAGTCACGAATGAGTTTTTGACGAAACATGAGTTAATTATTTAACGAGTGAAATGGAAATCGCACTGAGCAAATGAGATCCGAATTGAGTTTCAATTGAAGGGACATGTTCGTATTATTATTTGTGACTCATAGGAACAAGAATCATCGAATTCCAATTTCGTATGGTGAATTTAGAGCCTTTTTAGTAAAAATAAATATTGCTAGTACAGCAGGATCTGGTGCACACCTTTAGCGACCAGATTTGGCTATTTTAGCGACCGGAAATTGGCTTTTAGCGACCAGAATCGGGTGTATTAGTGCAGTTCTGTTTCTTTTGCTTATTTTGCCTTTTTTTGTGAAAGAACACGGCTTGGGGCAATTTTTGAGCAAGAAATCATAGGAAGCCTTGAGGTAAGTCACCTATGATCATTTCTACTCCATAATATTGAATTATCATCGAATAATCCGACTAGATTACATGTTTTTGAGGTGTAAATTGGGGATTTGGACCTAGGAATTTGAATATAAGACTTGAAAATTTGGAGGCCGAATTGTTATCGGAATTTAGTAATTTTGGTGTGGTTGGACTCGTGGTTAAATGGATTGTCGAATTTTGATAATTATGTTGGATTCCGAGACGTGGGCCCGGGGGCCGGATTTGAGCAATTTCAGGATTATTGATGCAAATTGGATATTTTCGAGTGGGCTTTGTTCCCTTAGCATATTTTAATGGTTATGTACTGATTGTGGATAGATTTAGAGCATCCGGAGGTTGATTTGTGAGGGCAAAGGCATCGCGGGCTAGAATTTGAACCGGATCAAGGTGAGTAATGATTGCAAATATTGTCCTGAGGGTATGAAACCCTGAGTTTGTACCTCGTTGTGCTATATTGAGGTGACACACACGCTAGATGGCGAGCGTGAGGTCGTGCACTGTTGGGGATTGTGATTTAGTCTGTCCCAAATGATTATTTTACCGCATATTTGACTGAAAACTATTTTCTATCATCATGTTTTGGGCCGAATGCCATATTTGGACCTCGTGCCAACTATTTGAACCCTTAGGGGATTTTTACTAATATTGTTTCATTGTTTTGTCTTTATACTTGTATTCAGTCATGCCATATTCTACTGTTTTCATAACTCAACCATGTTACTCTACTTTAACACTTAAATGATATTTTGGGCTGAGCTGCATGCTTTTTACTGTTGCCCGAGTGGTTTGTGAGATTCTGACTGAGTAAGGCTGAGGGCCTATGTTGTGAGGAAACACCCAATTATGATTATAAGGCCGAAGGCCTGAGATTTGTATGCCATGAGGTGTCTTGTTGATATGAGGCCGAGAGTCTAGTGATGATGCCACGAGATGGCTTGATATTGCGCTTGGCCCGTAAGGGGCCCTTCCAAGAGTCTGCACACCCCAGTGAGCGTGGGTGACCATTGTAATGTGAGATATAGCCCGATGGGCTGGTATGGTTCTGAGATATAGCCCGAGGGGGTGGTATTGTTCTGAAATATTGCCCAAGGAGCTGGTATTGTTCTGAGATATTGCCCGAGGGGCAGATTTGTTGACATTATGCCCTAGGGGAGAACCTTTATGTGCTTATCTTTCTTATTTACCTGTCATGTACCTATTTAATTGTGTAAGTGTGCCCGAGGGGCGGATATTATATGCTTATTTGTTCCAATTGCTTGCATTCAATTGCTTAACTATTGAAAAGCCATTTTTGAAGAAGTTAAACTAAGCTAAGGTGCTTAAGAGATTTCACAGCTCCATTGCTTTCTTACTGATTTTGTACTGCTTCTATACAGCATGTTGAACTCTTCGTTATTTCCTATCACTCAGTCTTCATTTATTTTTATACTCACTAAGTTGGAAGTACTCACTTTACTCCCTGCAGCTTGTGTGCAGATTCAGGTATTTCTGAACCCAGTAGCGGGTATTGGTTGCTCAGAGGCAGAGTCATCAGAGTTTAGCAAGGTAATTGCCCGACGTTCGCAGCATTGCTTTCTCTCCCTCTCGATTTCATTAGACTGTATTTTGTACATTGTTGACTCTAGTTGTATTCGGACCTTAGTAGATGATCGTGACTAGTGACACCCCGGTATCGGGTTGTGTTGGGTTTGTTTTTCTGTAAATTATATTGTTAACTGCTTATTTTTTTTTGAGATTTTATTATGTTTACGACTTAATACTTATTATTTTATTACTTAAGATTGGAATGAGAATGTGTCATTTTGCCTTGTCTCCACGAGAGGCGTCATCACGATCGGATCTGGATTTAGGGTCGTGACAAGTTGGTATCAGAGCCTAGGTTACATAGGTCTCACGAGTCATGAGTAGGTTTGGTAGATTCTCGCGGATCGGGACGGAGATGTCTGTATTTATCCTCGGGAGGCTGCGCAACCTTTAGAAAAACTTCACATCCTTGAAATTCTTATCGTGCGTCCTGATTCAGCTTGGAATATAACTCTTTGAATTCCTTCCATGCATTCGTATGTGCGAATGAGCATTCAGTATAAGATGTGCATCAATGGCTTGTGATTCCCTGATTGAGGGGCGAGATGTGATCTCTATGTGCTGATGTTGGGCCAGTCTGGAGGACTCGAGGCCGAATTTTATCCTATAGCTTGAGCACCGAGGTGCTGATTGTGTGAGCATATGTTTCTGGATCTACATGTTTTGTTGTGTCCCTATTAAGGGGAGTAATAACTGGATAGTTGCGTGATAAGGGTGATGTGATTGCGAGATGTATTCGTATGATTTGGAAGCAACGAGAAGGGTCTGCTGGAGGATAGAAGAACTATTAGGTGCTTGATTTTCGTCTTGATTCGAGTTATAGCCCCGAGTTATGGGCGTGTGAAGAATCTTTTCATGTTTCCTAGTTGGGAGTGGAGTAAATTTTATGTTGCGGTATGAGTTCAGACTCAGGAAGACTAAGTGACTGCGTAATGGTTATGACGGTGGAAAGTATATATAAATATTAGTTAAGGCAAAGCAGGTGGGTTATTTCCTGCGGGTGTTTTGAAGTTTGTGCGATCCTTATGTTGTCTGTTGGAAGATCTCATCTACAAGTGAAATATATGTGTTGCAATTTAAATTTGGGTCGCTTAAGAGAGTGGGTTTAATTGTTACGATAGTAAATGCGAGATTTGCAGAAGATATGAAGTACCAGATGGTCTGTGTTCCACGAGCTTATGAAGGATTGAGTTAATCTCACTATGGTATTATGGCAGCAATAGAGTATATGCATTATGAATTATTAAGTGTGTTTTAATCTATGGCTTCGAGCCAAGTGGGGGATTCTGCTATTGATTAGTTGATTTCACGGTAATGTGCTATGTTGGTTCATGTTTGAGGCATACTGGTGAATCAGTTATGGCCTACGGAGGTTGAGACCGAGGATGGCTCGAGTAAAGGAAAATTCTTGGCAAGGGTTATAGTATGCTTCATAGGTATTTGAGAATATACGGAATGTCTTGAGTTGTTATTGGTAAAGAATGCTCGGTACATAAAGCAGAAAGTTGCTTGGTTGTATTGGGATGAGCTTACATTCTGCAGTGTCAGAGTGCTAATGAGGAATGGGTTGTTCGGTTCATTTAATCAGGCTAATTGTAGTTTGAGTAGAGTGGATGGCTCTAGGGAATGGTTCTAATGCGTTCAAGGTTTTACATGTAATTATTGGAGCTTTTCAAGTGTATAATTTGGCTATAAACTGAGGTTTGCATTGGAGGGTGCCAAGACTTGTGTCATTACTATATCAATTATGGGATTCTATATATCAGTATTGGGAAGGTAATGGCTCCAGATTCGCGAGGAGTCTCTTCGGGGTAGTATTTTGAACGTGGTGCTTTTGGAAACATTTAAAAGAGTATTCCGCGAGTTATGAGCCTTAGACTGTGTGGTATTATGCTTGGGTCTCGTGTGGTGAGTCTGGGTTGAGGAATTGTAACGCTATAGCAAGAAGGAGTATCGAGAAGGTGAGATCAGAGGAACTCGGATAGATGGGATCGATCAGTAGTAGGCCGAATCTGTATGGCAAGGATATGATTAGTTCTTTGGATGTTTACGAGGTAATGAGCTTCTACAAGTGTTTCGCGGCAATCCCCTTAAGTTTTAGTGGCCTGCGTAGCTTGGTTAAGTTAGAAGGATTTAGTTATGTCAGGTTTGGTTTTATGCAAAAGGGAGATGGAGAGTCCTTGATGATTTCTACTGCGGTTAGAGATGCATATTTTCTGCGAAAGTATGAAGCATGGAATGTGCAGTGATTTTCTTCTGAATGGGATCAATGGAAAGTTCTTGGTTGGTTGAGTACATAGTTGCCTGTGGCTCGAAAGAGATATAAAGTTCTCATGTTATCCTAGGACGGTATGGTATGTGCGGTATATTGTGGAGGATTAATATTGCGTGTGAAAGGTTACAGTTCATTTCTGAAAGGAAGGTCATAAAACTCTTAGGCAGTGGGCACTTTCAGATAATTAAAGAAATGAGCATTAGATGATTAGGGAAATGATCTTCAGATGATTAAGGAAATGTTGTTGCTAATTGGGGTGATTTGACGAGGGTATACGTTTTAGAAAAAGGCAATGTGATCAAGTTGATAGTACTTCGGTAGTATTGCAACACTCTCTTGTTAGATTGGCTACTGATATTCGAGTTTGTTTGGTGGCACAGAAGAATTTTAGGGTATCTCTCGTGGAATGATTATGTATTAGAGGTGTGGTATGTATTCAGACGACAGAATTGGGATTGGATATGGTGATCCGTGTGCTATATGGATTTGGAGACTAGAAGTTCTTATAAACAGGTTATGTTGTGGTTGTGGGTCGTGTGTATTGGCACTGTTTAGTGAATATCGGGGTTTGGAGACCTGAAAGGATCTTTTGTTGCTTGGTATGTTAGATTTTGGATGTGATATTGGGTATAGACTGGTTGTCGCAGTGTTGTGTCATTCTGAGCTATTGTGCTAAGGCGACGATGTTGTCTATGCTGGGAATGCCACGGATTGAGTGGCGAGGTTCAACAGATTATGTTCTTAGTAGGGTGGTTTTATATTTCGAAGACCCAACGGATGGCTGGGAAGGATTGTCTTTCTTATTTGGGCTTTCGTGATGGGTGTTAGTATAGAGACTCCTACCATTTATTTAGTTCCGATGGTGAGGGACTTTTCGGATGTGTTCTTGTGTCCGGGCATGTCGCCGGGCAAGGTTGTTGATTTCGGTATTGATTTGATGCCGGACACCGTATCGTATGGCACCGACAGAGTTAAAGGGGTTGATGGAGCAGTTTCGAGGTTTTCTTGATAAGGGGTACGTTAGTAGGCCAATGTGGATGTGTGTTCTAACTTGAGTCGACTTGGTTAACTCCGAGTTGTATTGCTAAGGGATTTGTGATTTGATTGTTATTGAGCCTATTAGTGTTCTGGGAGATATATGAGTTACCTTTCCATGTTGTGAGGCATTTGGATTTTTTGGTTATAGGCGCATGTAGTGCGGTGTTATTGGGGTCTCTTAGTGGAGCTCGAGCGAGAGGAGTATTGGATATTGCTAGGCGGATGGCATACCGGTTATGTACTGTTGGGATGTGTGGTGTTATGTATTTGCTTTACCGCGATTATGATGATTTGCTTTGGTTCTAGACATCAATTGCGCGTGGTCGTCAATTTCGAGTAGAGTGACTTGAGATGTTTCATGTGGATCAATATTTGGATAGGGTCGCGCATTGCAACGAAGTTATGTGGAGGTATGACCTTGCGGGTTAGATTCGTGTGTTCTGTTTCTATGATGTGAGACAGATTCTTAGCCTTGTGTTGAGGTGGTATTGGTGAGCCTGTGGTATAGCTATTTCATTCGAGTCATTTCCATGATTTGAGTATGTTCGGATTGTTGCTTATTGGTGTGCGGATTTCACAAGTTTGGGCTTTAGCCTGTATTGATGTGTCATGTCACCAGAGTAGAGTGTTGGATTAGATGATATCGTTGGGATCATTATAGATACGAATGGATTCGATTTCAACATGTTGGAAAGATAATATCGAGGTTTGGCTCTGAAATTTGCTATGGTCTTTGTCGAGGAGAAGTTTCTCCATGACTGGTTGATCTGAGGAATGGTTATGAATTTCTGCATGTTTCATTCATCATTGGCAGTATACGAAAGTATTGGAATGAGGCTTTGGTTTGATAAGAGGTTTATTATCGGAATTAGGTTGTTTGAGCAGCTGCTGTGATTAGACGTTATCACTATGAGTGTTTGAGTTGTGTGGTATATCATGTGATTTTCATCTTGGATTGCGGTTATGTCTTGATACAACGTGTTCAGACTTATTCAATTTGTAGATGTGAGAATCTGATCTTATAGACAATTTCGGAAGTGAAAAATTGGTTCTAAGGTTATGGGCTATGGAGAATTCTGAAATTTCAGTTATGTTGTATTACCGGACCTATATGGCATAGGGTGACGTGGGATCACCCCCTGGTATATGTATGATAAGGTTACACAGTAATTTGATAGTTTTCGGAACAACTCTGGGCACGTTCGAGGACGAACGTCTGTTTAAGTAGGGGAGGATGTAACGATCCGACCAGTCATTTTGAGCTTTTGCACTTTACTCGTCAGTTCCCGGGCATGACTTGCCCCGTGTGATGTATTATGACTTATGCAAATTGTTGGTTTTGGCTTTGAGGGCAGTCAGAACAAATTTGGAAGAACAGTTCTCGTTTGAAGGTTAAAATTTGAAAGGTTTGACCAAGATTTGACTTGTTAGTAGATGACCCCGGAGTGGAATTTTTATGATTTGGTTAGCTCCATTAGGTGATTTGGGACTTGGGAGCGCGTTCGGAATATATATTGGAGGTCCGTGGTAGATTTAGGCTCGAATTGGCAAAATTGGAAATTTGGCATTTTTCGATCGGCAATGGAATTTGGTTATCGGGGTCGGAATGCAATTCCAGAAATTGGAGTAGGTCCATTGTGTCATTTGTGACGTGTGTGCAAAATTTCAGGTCATTTGGACGAGGTTTGATAGACTTTTTGATCGGATTTGGAATTCTTAGGCTTGAATCCAAGGGTTATTCGATGTTTTGATGTTGTTTTGAGCATTCTGAAGGTTGGAAATTTTTTTAATGATGTTATGGGGTGTGTTGGCATGTTTGGTCGGGGTCCCATCCGTCTCGGATAAGTTTCGAAAGAGTTTTTTGGAAGATTTTTGCCGTTTTTAGCATAAGCATGTAATGATCCAAATGTTCATTTTTATTTGTAGAAATCAAAATTTGATCTCGAGACTTCTAAAGTTTTGAAAATGAATTATAGGAGTGATCTTAAATGTTTGGTCTAATTTCATTAAGTCGCGATTGAGTTTTTGACACGAAATATGAGTTAATTGTTTAACGAGTAAAATGGGCATTGCAATGAGCAAATGAGACCCGAATTGAGTTTCAATTGAATGGCTATGTTCGTATTATTATTTGTGACTCATAGGAACAAGAATCATAAAATTTGGAGTTCGTATGGTGGAGTTAGAGCCTTTTTAGTGAAAATAAATATTTCTGGTACAACAGGATCTGGTGCGCACCTTTAGCGACCAGATTTGGCACTTTTAGTGACCAAAAATTGTCTTTTAGCGACCAAAATCGGGTGTATTAGTGTTGTTATGTTTCTTTTGCTCATTTTGACATTTTTTTTTTTGTGAAAGAACACGATTTGGGTCCATTTTTTAGCAAGAAATCATAGGAAGCCTTGAAGTAAGTCACTTGTGATCATTTCTACTCTATAATATTGAATTATCGTCGAATAATCCGACTAGATTACATGTATTTGAGGTGTAAATTGGGGATTTGAACCTAGGGATTTGAAAATAAGATTTGAAGATTTGGAGGCCGAATTGTTATCGTAATTTAGTAATCTTGGTATGGTTGGACTCGTGGTTGAATGGATTGTCAGATTTTGTTAATTTTGTCGGTTTCCGAGACGTGGCCCCGGGGGCCGAATTTGAGCAATTTCGGGATTCTTGATGTAAATTGGATATTTTCGAGTGGGCTTTGTTCCCTTAATATATTTTAATGGTTATGTATTGATTGTGGCTATATTTATAGCATCCGGAGGTCGATTCGTGAGGGCAAAGACATCGCGGGCTATTCTTTGGACCGGATCGAGGTGAGTAATGATTGTAAATATTGTCTTGAGGGTATGAAACCCCGAATTTGCACATCGTTGTGCTATATTGAGGTGACGTACACGCTGGATGGCGAGCTTGGGGTCGTGCACTGTTGGGGATTATGATTTAGTCCGTTCCGAATGACTATTTTACCGTGTATTTGACTGAAAACTATTTGCTATCATCATGTTTTGGGCTGAATGCCATATTTGGGCCTCGTGCAAACTATTTGAACCCTTAGGGGATTTTTACTGATATTTCCTTATTTTTTGGCTTTATACTTGTACTCAGTCATGCCATATTCTACTGTTTTCATAACTCAACCATGTTTACTCTGCTTTAATCACTTAAATGGTGTTTTAAATGATATTTTGGGCTGAGCTGCATGTTTTACGGTTGCCCGAGTGGTTTGTGAGATTCTGACTGAGTAAGGCCGAGGGCCTATGTTATGAGGAAATACCTGATTATGATTAAGAGGCTGTGGGCCTGAGATTTGTACGTAATGAGGTGGCTTGCTGATATGAGACCGAGAGCCTAGTGATGATGCTATGAGATGACTTGATATTGCACTTGAGCCGTAAGGGGTCCCTCCAGGAGTCTGCACACCCCCAATAAGCGTGGGTACCCATTATGATATGAGATATAGCCGGATGGGCTGATATGGTTCTGAATATAGCCCGAGGGGCTGGTATTGTTCTGAGATATTGCCTGAGGGGCTGGTATTGTTCTGAGATATTGCCCGAGGGGCGAATTTATTGACATTGTGCCCGAGGGAAGAACCTTTATGTGCTTATCTTTCTTATTTACCTGTCATGTACCTGTTTAATTGTGTAAGTGTGCCCGAAAGGCGGATCTTCTACGCTTATTTGTTCTAATTGCTTGCATTCAATTGCTTAACTGTTGAAAATCCATTTTTGAAGAAGTTTAAACTGAGCTAAGGTGTTTAAGAGATTTCACAACTTCATTGCTTTGTTACTGGTTTTGTATTGCTTCTATACATCATGTTGATGTACTCGTCGTGATTTCCTATCACTTAGTCTTCATTTATTTTTATTACTCACTGAGTTGGAAGTACTCACTTTAATCCCTGCAACCTGTATACAGATTCAGGTATTTCTGAAACCGGTAGCGGGTATTGATTGCTTAGAGGTAGAGTCATTGGAGTTTAGCAAGGTAGCTGCCCGACGTTCGGATCACTGCTTTTTCTCCCTCTCAATTTCATTAGACTATATTTAGTACATTTTTGACTCTAGTTGTATTCGGATTAGGACATGCTCATGACTAGTGACACCCCAGTATCAGATTTTGTTGAATTTGTTTTTCCACAAATTATACTGTTAACTGCTTATTTTTTTGAGATTTTATCATGTTTATGACTTAATACTTATTATTTTATTGCTTAAGATTGGAATTGGAATGTGTCGGCTGGCCTTGTCTTCACGAGAGGCGCCATCACGATCGGGTCCGGGTTTAGAGTCGTGACAGCAAAAATCCTCAATTTATAGATGTCAAAGACTTTTCCTCCAAGAAAAAGATAAGGCATATGAAGGAGATTTGTTCTTTTTTATGAGCCTATTTCTCTTTCTTCAAGAAAGATAGTTTTAATAAATTAAAAATTCAGGAGAAAATCTTATCGATGGAGCCATGAGTAAAATGTACTACTAGTTTCATATAAGAGATTATCAGCCAATGCCACTAAAATGTACGTCTTTGTAGTAATAGGGTATTTACCCTAGGATGCATAAGAGAGATTGTTAGAGATATTTTTGGTCGATGGTCTAGTTAAGTAAATATTAGTATAAACAAAGATAATTATTTGCGAACAATAATGTGAAAATTGTTATGGATTGAATTTTAGTTGTTGAGGCATGGTCATGCTAGAGGTAGCGGTGTCAATATTTTAAGAAATAAACAAATGAATAAATTAATGTAATGCCAAGCGATACTATTTTTTATATGTATACCTAATAGTTTAATATTATTTATTGTAAATATATATATGTATTACAAAAAAACTTCGACGAAGCGGTGCCACGGGACACCGGTTGAAATAAGGTACGTACGTCCCTTATCAGAGGATGTGTTAAATTATCCATATTAATTGAGAGTGGATTAATGTCTCTTTATATGATCTTTGATATTTTTTACTCCATTTTTTTTTTTGAGATTGGAGTTAATTAAATCCGATGTTCAATATTTGTTAACAGGTATAGAAGTCCTTAAAGTTCCAACGGATTTGATTTTTTAAAGTATCTAACCCTGCTTAGACATATATATAAGCGCAACTTTCCATAGAAAATCTTTAACCCCCTCTGTATCTATTTATCAAATCAAATGAAGTAGTGGACTGTGGACATATTAAGGCATGATTTGTTTTTATTAGGACTAAAACGTCCGAATCTGAATACATATTTGAATATTAATTTGTGTATTAAGATTAAAACGTATGAATCTGAATACACAATCTGAATATTAAGATGTTATATTATGATCTGAATATTGAATTTAAGACTGTTTGATTTTTCTACATCTGAATATGTAAAACTTGTCTTTATTAAAAAATTTATAAGTAAATATCCAATCAAATCGTAGTAATTAATCTAATACTCTATCAATACAAGAATTTTTAATAATTATATGATAGTTGGTGGTGATATTGCTAACAGTGGTAGTTGCGTTTACCGAATGGGTAGTGAGTGGTGGTAAATAGTTGTGATGGGTAGTAGATGGAGGATAACGTACAATAGTAGTTAATTGTGGTGGTTGATGGTGGTGGTGACTGATAATAGTGATGGGTGATATATAGTGGAGGTTGGTAGTTGCGATTGGTGATTATTGTGGTAATAATGGTTGGTGATGATAGTTTTAAATGATGGGTAGTGGTAGTGGCAACTGACATTCACGCTTGACAGGGGTGATGGTTGTCACGATCCAAAATCCCTCAGAAGGAGTCGTGATGACACTTAATCTCTAAACTAGGTAAGCACAACTTTAACGGAAATAACATTGATATTTACTAACTTCAAACTAGATAATCTCTGAACAAGTATAATTTTCCAAAATCGGTAGTAAAATCATAAGCTTATCTAAGAGTAGTTATACAAAATAAATACGACACTATTCCAGAACAAGAAGGAACCAACGAAAGCAAATACAAACGAAGGTGACTCCGAGGCCTGCGAACGCAGCAACAAGTTTACCTTGAGTCTCCATCTCGACGATTCGCACAGCTACTACTGACCAAAAATCTGGATCTGTACAAAAAAATATACAGAAGTGTAGTATGAGCACACCACAGCGGTGCCCAGTAAATATCAAGACTAACCTCGGTGGGGTAGTGACGAGGAACAGTCCAGATACCTACAAGTCAAATAAATCAAACAGGATATGATAATGAACTACCAAGATAAAATTAACATAGTAATATCAATAGCAAAGAGAAAATCCAACTACAAATAGTAGAAACAATAAAGGGAAATACGGATAATAATGAACGATAATCAAGTAAATTAACACCAATATAATTGGGACACGGACAAGTGACGATATGTTCAAACAAGGAAGGCGATGCCAACTCAATCAATCACATCATTTTGTATACACAGTTCCGATAATCCCAATCCTCGGTATCTCATGTCATAATATCAAGTCCCGGACCTTTAGTACACATGGCACCTTGTGCTCACATATCTCTATCTCATTTTTCGCAACATCACTCCCATGCTACTCAGTATGTAGGGCCCATAACCAATGCAATAAAGATGTTCTAGGAGTCTCACAGATATAACATAACGTAGATTACAAATTCTAAATCATTTAGGAAATCAATAAAAAAAGATGAAGTTATTTGTAAAAATTATTTGAACTAAAAAAAAACCCCTTTTTAAATAAAATACAACATCGAATGAACTACTACATTTAACATAGGACTTTAATAAAATTAAAACTTAGTAGAAATTTCTTTTCAAATAAGATTCAACATCATCGGGTAAAGGAAAAATTAATTGAGAAACTAATTGAACTAGACCATAACATTTATAGGGATTTGAATTATTGAAAGGTATATATATATATACACCTGGTGGGTTCAAATTTAAAAGTCATTATAGTAACGTAGTACCGAATACTTTATTTTAAATCACAATATTATTAATAACTTAACAATATCGGAAGAAATGATCCGACGTAGTAAATTTAGCTAAAAAACTAATTCAACAGGATAATAGTTTCAGGGAAAGAATTCAAAGAACGTTGGCAAGTCAACAACTCAATGCTAATAATCCAACCATCAAAACTCAGTGAAACTCGAAATACAAATCGTAAAAGTTTTAAGCAAATGGACCAAGGTCTTCTTAGTATTCAGCTATAACCAAATCCTAAATGAAATATAAAACCACCGAATAACGTGTACAACCAAGAGGAATACATAAGCACATATATCTATCGATGCGGCGCGCATTTCGATCCCACCAATCATCCCTTATTCATCCGTATCAATTACAATAAAAGTAAATAATATATATTTATTGAGGTATACAACCCGATCCCACCAATCCTCCCTTATTTTTCCTTAACATTTAAAATAAGAGTAAATAGTGTGTGTGTGTGTGTGTGTGTATATATATATATATATATATATATATATATATATATATATATATATATATATATATATATATATATATATCAATAACAACATGATTATTCACCCTTATTACTCCTTGTTGCGGCGTGCAACCTGATCCTACCAGTCCACCCTTATTACTCCTCAATATATATATCACCTTTATTCTCCTATTGCGGCGTGCAACCCGATCCCACATGTCCACCCTTATTACTCCTTGTTGCAGCATGCAACCCGATCTCACCAGACAACATCAATTCTCCCTTATTCCTCCTCAACATATCAATAACCCAGCATAGCTCAAAATCAACAACGACAACAATTCAACAACCCAATCATAAGGATTTCTACCACCAAGAGTATGAGTACATGGCAACGAGAGAATCACGGAAAAATTCAAGAAGCACGATAACCTTAACAAAACAACAAGACATAATAAGCACACGATAACTACACCGACAACCTCAACAATACAGACACATAACATATATGCACGGGGTCACAAAAGAATTCACAATTAAGAGATAACAAGCAATAAGGATGATTGTCACTTCAATTAAGGCAAATAAGGGCCAAGTAACAAGTAAGAGTTAGAGGAAAGCTAACAACATCATACAAAACATATAGAGGTAAACAAGCAATTTGGAAATCCAATCATATCGGAAAGCTTCTCACTTAATGAACATAAGGACCTAAGAACCCTTAAGGAAAATTTCTCACAAATAAGTCAGAACATACGCTCGCCACCTCGCGTGCATGGAGCACAATTAGCATAGAAGACTCAAATCCTAAGGGGAAGTCCCCCACACAAGGTTAGGCAAGATACTTACCTCAATCCGGCCAATTCAGCACTCAATTTAGCTTTTTCTTTACCAATTCACCAACGCTCGGCTAAATCTAACAAAAAACGTTTTGAATATATCAAACAATGCAAGAGAAAATAATTTCAATTAACAAAACTATAATTCTTACACAATTAGCAAAAAAATCAACAAAAGTCAACTCCTCAAGCCCGCACCTCAGAGCCTGACAAAATTTACAAAAACTGAATACCCATTATGATACGAGTTCACCCATATAAAAATTATCTAATTCCAGCACCATTAGGTCCCTCAAATCATCATTTTACATTTTTTGAAAGATTTCACAATTTTTCCCAAATTTTCCTTTAAATTCTCATGAATTTGATGTTAAATCTAAGCTATAATCACAAAGTATAGTTGGAAATTAATTAGAGATACTTACTCAATGATTTGGTATGAAATCTTCTCTCAAAATCGCCTACTCTCGGACCTAGTGTTCAAAGAATATGAAAAATGAGCAAAAACTCAGAATACCAGTTTTTTAGCGGGCTGCAGATGTCGCATTTGCGACACTGGGTTCGCAAAAGCTAACTCGCAAAAGCGAATAAAGCTTCGCAAATGCGATCCTGGAACAACATCCTCTTTATCGCAAATGCGATAGGGAGTTCGCAAATGCAAACTCAACAGGCCTCGCAAAAGCGGCAAAAATTCTCGCAAATGCGAGTATTTTCCTTAGCAGCTTAGCTTCGAAAATACGAGGCTGCTTTGCAATTGCGATAGCCGTAATTGCGACATAAACATCGCAAATGCGATGATAACGGAGCTAAAACACACAAAGATTGACAAAACACTCTGAAGCTAATCCGAAACTCATCCGAGCCCTCGAGGCTCCAAACCAAATACTCCTACAAGTGTGAATGCATAACACAAACTTGATCGCGCGATCGGAACATCAAAACAACCTCTAGAGCAACGAATCAGATGCCAAACGCTTGAAAATCACTTTGAACTTCAAGAACTTCTAGAATTGCCACCAAGCGTCCGGACCATATCAAATCAACTCCAAACAAACACCAAATTTTTCAGGCAAGTCCCAAATGACATAACCGAGCTGTTCCAACTTTCGGATTTGCATTCTGACCTCGATAACACAAAAGTCAACTATGGGTCAAACCTCTCCATTTTCCAAACTTCAAGTTTTCCAATTTTTGCCAAAATGCCTCAAATTACCTTACGGGCCTCTAAATCCAAATCCGAACGCATGCCTAAGTCCAAAATTATCATACGAAGCTACGGACATCATCCAAACTCATTCTGGGGTCATTTACTCAAAAGTTAAATTTCGGAAAATTTCTCACCGCTTAAGCTTCCAAAACTAGATTCCTTCTTCCAATTCGACTCCAATTTATCCGAAAATAGAATCCAACCATGCACGCAAGCCGATACACATAAATATGAAGTGGCTCGTAACCTCAAACTGCCGAACTGGACACAAGTGCTCATAATGACCAGTCGGGTCGTTACTTCCTCCTCCACTTAAACATACGTTTGTCCTCGTTGACAAGGTGGGTTGCTCTGATGGTAAGCACCCTCCACCTACAACTAAGAGGTTGTGAGTTCGAGTCACCCCAAGAGCAAGGTGGGCAGTTCTTGGAGGGAAGGATGCTGAAGGTCTATTTGGAAACAGCCTCTCTACCCCAGGGTAGGGGTAAGGTCTGCGTACACACTACCCTCCCCAAACTCCACTTGTTAGATTACACTGGGTTGCTGTTGTTGTTGTTGTCATCCTCAAATGTGCCTGGAGTCGTTCCAAAGCCATCGAACTACTGCATGAGCTCACCACACATACACCCGGCGATGATTCCATATCACACAAACCTAGGTAGGACTAACAATGAAACTTAACGGAAGGCCACATCCTATCCTTAATCCATAACCTTAGGACATAACCCAAACTTCAACACCTGAAATTCACCATAGAACCCGAACCTCACATCACCACACCGCATGAACCTAAACAAGCTGAATCGAGCCAAAATTATAATCCAGAATACAATCATATGTTGTTCCACACCGCTTAAATGCCCAAAACAACTCCCTTTGACCACCATAGCTGCTCAAATAACATCCCGAATGCCGGCAATACACTTCTCATTGAATATAACCTTGTTCCGGACCTTCCAAACACTGCCCGTGATAAAGAAACATGCAGGGACTCATAGCGGCCCATGAAGTCAACAAGTCAAGAAGCTTTCTTGCCCGCCAAGGGCCATTACCCAAACCTTAGCAGAACACCCTCATACTTCCAAACACCCTCACCCCCAATACCATAGTACTAATCTCAGGTCTAAGAACCTCATCTCAACCAATACAAGCAGCCCAACTAACAACTCACCACAAAGTCACAGGGATTCTCAGACCATACAGATCGTACACCAAACCAGTAATAACTTAATTATGCAGCACAAATAAAGGAACAAAGTAGAAGAATTATCTAACAAGTACAACATGTGTGACAACAAAAGTATAGTTTTCATCAAATCATCCCACAGAGGGAAAACACAACACCAAATAAACATAAGGAGAGGGGTATCCCACATAACATCCGCTGCGACATGCAACCCGCTCAAATGCTCATCGAGCCAAAATGCTCAGGTTCACTGATTACATGAATACTGATATCAAGCATAGTAGAATGCACAAGTAAAACTACGGGAATAATGAATAGAATTGATAAAATATGAGAGAAGCAAGCACATATAAGGTGTAAGGAGCAAATCAACATCACGAGGGCTATCTCGCCCGCATCGCCATAAGGCCTGAATAGAATTACAACATGCATGGGGAATAATCATATAACCTTACCGCCAAACGCAACATAAAAGAGTAGCACATAACACAGGCTAGAGGCATAAATAATATCCATTCTGCCTGATAACATAACCATAATGAAAATCTCACTGGAGCAAACAAACTTAATCTGATACAAAATACATATTCTCGCTGATCTTCCAAATAGTCACCAACCAAATCCCGATCCTTTATTCTTCAAAAAGATCCACATCAACCTATCAATAACACATGCTATTAATTATTCCATTCTTAACATTTCTTCACAATCTACCAACAGGAGATAGTCCACATATGGAGACATCTAGCCCATAACCTCAGGAATACTAAAATTTCCATACCCGAACTCAACTATGCAAATCAAATGGCTTATACGTCACTCACATTCCATCATCCTGTCTAAGTACCCATAGAGAATTTCTGACCGCATAAAAAACGTGAACCTCGAAAGCCTCAAAATCTAGTAATCACCATGCTACCAGCCACTCACCCGCGAACCAAAACTCGATACCCTTTCCAGAATGCACACTCTTCACATATGATAGCCAACAATGCCAACACTCTATAAATTTCTGACACTTATGCACGAGATAACCACAATGCACAACATATTTCCTTATGCCCATAATAGACAACCAACTCAAGCTGTTGCCAAACTATCAAGAATCCTCCAAATTCGCCTGCACACAACTAAGCCTTTAGGGCCGCATCTCCCCAACTCAGCTAAATCACACAACCCGTCCATTTAAGAGTACTGCCATAAATGCTGGTAGAGAATCCCCATTCAAAATGACCAATTACTTACATTGCCCTGCTGACCCAACACCATGGAGCTGACCTATTTCTTCGGATGGTCGAAATGCAATAATCCCAATCAAAGTCCCAAGTACAGATGATCCAAATACAAACGATGTAGCCCAGAAGCTCATAAACCACCGCATTACCTCAGAAGCACCCAGTCTTGCCGCAACCATGATACCTAAACTGAGTAGACTTTTTGTGAATCTGAAGTTGTTCCTCTGTCTCCCCTTGATACTGAAATGTAGATTCATTAACGACGCAGAAACACCATATACTCCAACGTCATCCCGTGCAAGATCTTAGACCTTAGTTATATACCAAATCTGGGAACCTACCAATACCACATACACACATACCCCGGGCCAACACTGATGGAAATTTGACTCTGCATTCTGAATACCGATAATGGACTCCTCCACTTGGCACAAAGCCATAGAAAATACCATCTGATAGTCCACAAAACTAACCTTCACAGCTCGTACAACACAAATCACAAGGTACTACAATATAACCAACTAACCTCAATCAACATCCACCTCGTGACTCTTTCACAATCTCGACGATTAACTAGCCAATTAAACCTTCTCATGCTCGCACTTATCAACCAGGTGTCGAGAACCACTGTGCCTCCATATGAACAACTGACTAGTCTCTCGATGCCTCTGTATCTTTAGTCTCGACAACACGTTGAGACAATGTTTGAGGATCCCTTACTGCCTCGTAGCCCGTCTGTAGCACCACGAACCACTGGCACATAGCGGACACTAAGAGCATAATATCATACACGAGTAGATGTAAAGGAACATAAGCTATATACTTCGAGCTGAATCAATATCGCACGATAAAGAATGAAAGAAGTGGAATTTCCTAATAGTTCTATAGCCTCTCGAAGATAAGTATAGACGTCTCTGTACTGATCCGCAAGACTCTACTAAACATGCTTATGACTCGTAGCACCTATGAACCTAGAGCTCTGATACCAACTTGTCATGATCCAAAATCCCTCCGAAGGTGTCGTGATGACACCGAATCTCTAAACTAGGTAAGCCTAACTTTTGCAGAAATAACATTGATATTTACTAACTTTAAACTAGATAATCTCTCAATAATTATAATTTCTCAAAATCGGTAGTGCAAGTCATAAGCTTTTCTAAGAGTAGTTATACGAAATAAATACGACAACGTTCCAGAACAAGAAGGAACCAATGAAAACAAATACAAACGAAGGTGACTTCGAGGCATGCGAATACAGCATCAAGTTTACCTTGAGTCTCCATCTCGACGATCCGTACAACTACTACTGATCAAAAACTTGGATCTACACAAAAAAATGTACAAAATTATAGTATGAGCACACCACTGTGGTTCCTAGTAAGTATCAAGACTAACCTCGGTGGGTTAGTGACGAGGAAAAATCCAGACACCTGCTGGTCAAATTAATCGAACATGATATGATTATGCACTACCAAGATAAAATTAACATAGTAATATCAATAGCAGGGACAAAATCCAACTACAAATAGGAGAAACAATAAAGGGAAATATGGATAATAATGAACGATAATCAAGTAAATTAACACCAACATAACTAAGACACAGACAAGTAATAATATATTCAAACAAGGAAGACGATACCAACTCAATCAATCACATCATTTCTAATACACAAATCCGACTATGTCAATCCTCAGTATTTTATGTCATAATACCAAGTCCCATACCTTTAGTACATATGGAACCTTGTGCCCATATATCTCTATCTCATTTTATTCAACATCACCCTCATGCCGCTCAGTACGTAGGGTCCATAACCAATGCTATAAATATTTTCAAGGAGTCTCACTGATATAACATAAAGTAGATTACAACTTTTAAACCATTTAGGAAATCAACAAGAAAAGATGAAGTTATTTTTAAAAATTATTTGAATAAAGAAAATATTATTTTTAAATAAAATACAACATCGAGTGAAATACCACATTTAACATAGGACTTTAATAAAATTAAAGCTTAGTAGAAATTCCTTTTCAAGTAAGATTCAACATCATCGGGTTAAGAAAAAATTAATTGAGAAACTAATTGAAATAGACCATAATATTTATAGGGATTTGAATTATTGAAAGGTGTATATATATACACACACACACACACACACACACACGGTGGGTTCAAATTTAAAAGTCATTTATAGTAACGTAGTATCAAATACTTTATTTTAAATCACAATATTACCAATAACTTAATACGACCGAAGGAAATGATCCGACGTAGTAAAATTTACTGTAAAAACTAATTCACCAGGATAATAGTTTCAGGGAAAGAATTCAAAGAAACTGGCAATTAAACAACTCAAGGCTAATAATTCGACCCTCAAAACTCAGTGAAATCCGAAATACAAATCGTAAAATTTTAAACAAATGGATCAGGGTCTTCTCAGTATTCAACTATAACCAAATCCTAGATGAAATGTAAAACCATCGAATAACGTGTATAATCAAGAGGAATACATAAGAGTGCGCGCGCGCGCGCACGCACACACACACAC
>MU671529.1:194116-224349 GCA_026770625.1 Nicotiana glauca | reverse complement strand
GATCCCGTAGGGATTGTTATCACTGTTCCCATAACGTATAACATGTTTTCCTGATATTAGTCCTGAATTGAATATTGTATCGAAATGGCTAGTAAAACTCTAAGGTTTCAAACACCTAATGAAAATTCTGATAATTGAAACAAAAAAAAATGGCAAGTATGATTGTGCATTCATGATTTTGCATGGATCGGGCTGCACGCCGCAGCGGGTGTGATATTATATTGCGCTTGGGCTGTAGGAGCCCCTCCGGAGTCTGAACCCCCACAGTGAGCGCCGGGTACCCATGGGTCGGGATACGCGCCGTAGCGATCATGTGCATTGCATTCATGCATTGATATATTTATCTGCTTTGACTGTTTCTGTTAGCTGTTGTTACACTGTTAAACGTGTAGGAGTACTGTTCTTAGCTTTACCTTGTGCTATATTTTGGGATTTCTTACTGTCGGACATTATATATGTCTATTACCAGTGAGTTGGAAGTACTCACTTTACTCCATGCACCTTGCGTGCAGATTCAGGTACTCCAGGAGCTATCTGAGCTGACAACTGTTCTTCAGGGCTTTTACACGGAGTTGTCGAGGTATTTGCCTGACGTCCGCAAGACCCGACTTCTCTCCTATTTCCTGTTATTTGACTTTTCCACGTACTTTAGACTATGTTGTTTTACAGTATACTTTGCTATTCTGGTAGAGGCTCTTGACTCATGACCCCTAGATCTTTGGGAGGTTGTTCAGTATTGTTGATTTTTGGACTTATTTCTATTTTTCAGTTATACTTCTAGTTTAAATGCTATTAATGATTTTCAAACAAATGGTTATGAGCTTCATGCTCGGGTTGAGAGTGAAATTGGTCGGGCTTGCCTAGCAGTTGTGTTGGGCGTCATCACGACCGGGTTTGGGGTCGTGACAATAAAAGGGCATGCAATTGTCTTGAATAACAAGTTTTGAACCTCCAGATCTTTCCCCAAAAACTCTTCCTCCAATATCAGATTCAAATTTGAAATTTAAACATCTCAAAAATCCAAAAACATTAGAAATTAATAGAAAACCAAATAAAAACACTGTTTCATCGAATACTCAGCTTAATTTCAGCTTTTCGAATTCTGATTTTGTTATTTGAACATCATAGATCATTTAGAATAAATTCGAGTAGGTTTAAAGGTTATTTGGTTGCATTTCGATCATTATATAGTTCTGGTGTGTAATTGATTAATTGGAAGATGGATTTGGGTTGAAATCACTCATATACTGGCTGTGGAATACTGTATAATTGTTGATTGCTGTTGTTAAAGTGTTTCTGCATTAAAACTGCTGCTGATCCTCCTATTCGTTTCCTAATTCCAGGTACACTATTGAATCCCAAGTTGATGTAATTTTGAGGTGGAAGCATGAAATGAATTGGATCTATGTTCCAGCTACAATTTTACTCTCCTGTTGATCTCTATTATACTTTAGGTAGATTTTATCTGTGATAGATTATTCGTTGTATTGCGTTGTATGAATTGTATTTTAGGACTGTAGATCTGAATGTTTCTTTTTAAATTTGGCAGTGTTAGTGTAATAGAGTTGAATTTCTAGTAGTTAAAAACCAACGTGCAAACCAACTAGTCTTACCTGTTTCACGTAAGGAGCTCAGGTGCCTCATGTTCAATGTATAGCGGAATTATCTGGAAATATTAGGGGAACATCTTAAAATTCTTGAGTTAATTGGATTGTTTTTTTTTGAGTTAATTGGACTGCTTTGAGACTTATCATTAATCAGTGGATCATCAATCGAATTGTGACTACGAAAGAGCATTTGAATTCAGTATGGTAATTTAACTTCTAACAATTATAAAAGAGTTCCTGCTTTGCATGTCTATCCCAGTAGGCCAATTTAGTTAAGTATTGATTAAGTCTATTCATGTCTTGGTTTAGCTCTTATAAATTGTTTGAAATCAGTACCTGAAAATAAGCAATTTGATACAATAACTAGGAGGCCGTGAGAACTGGGCTTTATGCGCCCATGGGGATTTGACCACTAGAACCTGTCCTGTGTGCACGGCGAATAGACCCAATGTAGGTTCAAGGCACAACTGTATGGGCCTATATCTCATTCACGTTGGGCCCAGATGATGCTTTAAGGTTCATGTTGTTAATTTAATATGAAATTGGGTCTCGAGTTAGGTGGCGGGTTCAAGCTAAAAGGCACTCCCTTTTGTTTGGACCCAGACTTGAACTCGAAGCCCAAATTCTAATGTAATTAATTAGGACCTTTTCTTTTCTTTTAGAGACAAAACAAAATTAGAAAATATAGTTGCTTTTAGGTATGCCCTTTTAAAATAAAATGAGATGAGCCTCGCTCAATAAAATATACAATTGCGAGGCCCTCATGTAATTAATTTCAATCCTTAGAAATCGGGACGTGCCGTTTAGCGAATTTCACGGCCTCCTGCAAAGATAATACGTTAGTCACTTTAGGCGCACTTTTAATAATTTTACCTTCCTAAATACGAGTGTGCATTTCATGCAACCCAAATCCAAATCCGAAAACGTTGAATAAAAATGTATCGAGGATCCGGGTGCATTTCATGTGACGTGATCTGAAAACACGTTCTTAAATGACGTTCACTTTCTTAACAATCGATAAAAGCGGTGAATAATTCAAAAAATTGCACTATAGGCTTAACATGTATAAAAATCAAAATTTAGCCAAATATAGCAGTTGAGCGACCATGCTAGAACCACGGAACTCGGGAGTGCCTAACCCCTTCTCCCGGGTTAACAGAATTCCTTAACCGGATTTCTGGTTCGCGACTGTAATACAGATTCAAACCCTTTTCCTCGATTCGAGATTCAAACCGGTGACTTGGGACACCGTAAATCTCCCAAGTGGCGACTCTGAATCTATTAATAAGCAAATCCCATTTCGGTTGTCCTTAAATTGGAAAAACTCCTTTTTATTATACTTCACGGGGTGTAGTAAAACCTTCGGAAAAAGGAGGTGTGACACATAGAAATGCAGCAATCAAATGATTACCAAACTGACTCGATTGAACTCCAAAAATTACCCGAAATCAGACAGAAACACCTCTGAAACTTCCGATTACTAGAACTGAACTAGGAAATGCAAATTAACCTCTAAAACTTGAATTTAAACTAAGAAACTTGAACAGAGCAGTTTTTTTTTTTAGATTTTTGTAATTTCTATTGTTTTTGGCTTTTTGAATTTTTGAGTTTCTGTCTCAGATCTGAAGAGCTGAGAGAATACTGATTTTTGGGGGAATTTTGATGGCTAAAAACCTTGCTAATGAAGGCAAGGGCATGCCTTTTTATAGGCACCAATAGGGTGCAACTTCAGATTTCAGTTTTTACATTTTAGTCCCTAAAATTGTGACTTGTTCTTCAAGTTACCTCACCACTTCTCCTAATATTTCACTTTGACTCCCAACTAGAAACTTCTAGGTAATTCTAGATCGGTTACTCAAGACTCCTTATCCCTGAAATACCCCAATTACCCTCGACTTATTCTAAAACTACCAATCTAACACAAATATACCCAAACAATTCCCTAAGCTCTGAATTAATCAACTACAAAATATAATCCTAATTCAAACTATTAATTAACCTATTCACTGAACCAAATTAACAACAACAATCAACAAGAACTAACCACAAGCTAAACTAATCAGGATTGATAACCAAATGATATTCAAACAACTATTAAATAAACAAAATCATAATTGAGACCTAATACTACAAGTCATTATTTAACAGAAAAATTGAAACAAATCCAAATTATTAGTAGAAACGAATAACAACATAACCTAAAGAATAAGAGAATAGGCAAATAAGGATTGAAACAGAATTGAAGAAAAATTATTGATTTTCGGATTAACAATTATTAACAACCAAAATTAAGAAACCAAACAGTCATGAAGAGTAAATTAACACCAAAAAAAAGAGAAGAAAATTTTGAGACTTACTGACTCGACTTCAAAACTCCAGTTAATTCTCAAAAAGTTGAATCCGGCCACCTCTAGTAAGAATTGAGCTTTACTGACGACAAATTCACTTCGAAGAAAGCCCAAGGACCATGTGGTATTAATTTGGAGTGGTTTAGGGCAATTAGGGTTTTGGCCGGAAAACTTCAAATCGATATTCGAGAAGTTCCGGCCATATTCGAGGGTCAGGGCCTTGGGGGTTTGATAGAGGAAGAGGAAAGGAATCTATGGTGTTAATCTGGGGTGGTTTAGATTACTTTGTGCCTTGGCCGGAAAATTTTCGATCCAATATTCGACGGCCTGGGGTGGGATTCGAGGGAAGTGTGCTATAGATTTGGATAGAGGAAGAGAAGGGGAGTATGGGGTGTTATTTTGACGATGTTTGGAGATGGGCCGTCGCCGTGGACGATTTCCGGCGGTGGCGTTACAGGTTTAGTCTCTGGGATGTTTGGATATGAAGATACGGGGGTGGGTGGGGAGGGGGGTAATCCGACACTCTTATATCATGTAACACCCACTTCCTGACCGTTGATCTAAGTATCCTAGACGGCCAGGATCAATTATAGACCAAACGGGGTCGTTTTGATTGGGTAACGGATCGGATCGGGTAGGGGACTGGACTGGGTCAATTTGGGCATGGGTAAGTGGTTTGGTCCAGGCGGAACCTATTGTATACAGCCCAATCTGGGTCTCCAATTAAGACCACTCTTTTTTTTAATTGTTTTTCTTTTATTTCTTTTATTTATTTTGTTTTCATTCTTTTTTTCTTATATTGTTCTGACTTTATAAAAATGTAAAAAATTAAAATAGAGACCTAATATATTTTCAAAGTTAAGCTAATTAATTCCTAAAATTGTTTAAAAACTATTTTGTGGCAAACTCAACAATTAACAATTAAAAATACAAAAATAGACTATTTTTTGTTATTTTCTTTATATTTTGTTCTAAAAATAACTTAACCCCTAATTAATCTTAAAATATAAAATTAAATCCTAAATGCAAATGCCAAACATATTTTTTATATTTTTCATATGAATTAAAATGCACCAATAAAATGCAACAATTATCAGAAAATAACACAAAAATTCACAAAAATTGTAAAATAATAAAGAAATCATTTTGTTTGAATTTTTGGGAATAATTAGGACAAAAATCACGTGCTCACAACTAGTGTGGGTTATGTACGGGTGTTCGGGGAGTGCACTATATATGTTGTAATCCTAAACTTGTGATCTCCATAAACTGTAACTCTAATAGAATCCTTGAAGCTAGCTTATGTACGGTAAATCTTTGTGATATGAAATGAACCGATGATGTAGTATGCACCATGTATTCTCGTCTAAATTAATGAAAGGCATGGGTTCCGTATTCATATTTATTTGAGGTAGAAAGTGTTCGGTAAAGCTTGCTCAGTCGGGTTCACTTGATTGAGCGCCGGTCGTGCCTCCCGAGGTTGGGGTGTGACAAACTTAGTATCAGAGCCTAAGATTTTAAAAGTGTCCTAGGATGTCTTGGATCCTTGTCTAGTAGAGTCCTTCTTATCGGTGTGTTGTCTACTACATCTATAAGTTGGAGGCTATTCAGACATTTAGGAATAACACCCTTCTTTGATATTCTGGATCGTGCGATGAAACTGTTTACTTCCTAATCAGTGTATTGTTCAATCTTTTAGTAAATGGAACCTTAGAAAAAGGCGAGAATTGGCCAAGAAGCCAATGCCACCCCAGGAGTGGTTGATGATTCACTGATTGATGTTGCGAGTGAGGGTAGCCGCCCTGCTATTACCCTACCGGATCCTTCTGTTCCAAAACAGACTACCTCAGTTCCTACAACTATGGAGGGTACCACTATCCCTCCCGTTGATGCTCATGTCCCGCCTCCAGTCCTAACTTCCAGTTTTAGCATTTCTGATGGAGATCTTAGGGGAGCTATTCAAATGTTGACTCAGTTGGTGGCCTCTCAGGCCCAAAGGTCAAATATTACACCCAGTTCATCCAGCCAGCCAGGGGATTCTACTAGTTCCATGGTAAACAGATTCTTTCAGTTAGACCCTCCGGTATTCTCAGGTGCCAATTCAGAAGAAGACCCTCAGGACTTTATTGATGAGATGCACAAGACCCTCAGGGTGATGCGTGCGACTGAGACAGAGGGAGTAGAGTTGGCTGCATACCGTGTGAAAGGGGTGGCCTATTCATGGTTTGAGTTATGGGAGGACTCCCGAGAGGAGGGGCGCCCTCCGGCGAGGTGGAGTGAGTTTGCCAATGCTTTCATTGACCATTTACTGCCCGCTGAGACAAGGGCAGCCCGGGCAGCAGAGTTTGAAAATTTGAGGCAAGGCAACAGAAGTGTGTGGGAGTACCACATGCAGTTTGCCCGCTTGTCCAAGTACGCTATTCATATGTTGCCCACCATGGAGGCTAGGGTGCGTCGGTTTGTTCAGGGTCTTAATCATTTGACTATTAATGAGGCTTCTACAGCAGCATTGAATTCTGACATGAACTACGGGAGGATGGTAGCATTTGCTCAGGCCACAGAGGACTGTAAGTTGAAGAACAGAATGGCGAGAGAGAGTAACTGCAAGGTTTCGGTCTACGGGCAACATGGGAGAGTCGCTAGGTGGGGGAAGATCAACTTTTAGGGGAGGATCATCAGGGCCTTCCCAGTCTGTTGCACAGTCTTCCGCCAGTGCACCGCCATCAAGGCCCAGCCAGCAGCAATGGAGTCGTTTCAGGCCTGGTCAGGGCAATAGGGGATTCCACCAGCGAGGTCGGTCAGGGGAGAGGTTTCAACAGCAGCAGAGATCCCATTGTCCCAAGTGCGGGAAGATGCACTGGGGGGTCTGCTATTCGGAGTTGCCAATATGTTATGGATGTGGGATGAAAGGCCATATTCAGAGACATTGTCGTGTGTCTCTCCAGGGAATAGGTAGGGGCACAGCTCATCCCTCCAGTCCAGCAACTGCCACATCTTCAACACCCTCTCTAGCTCGAGGTGCCCCAGCACCCACAGAGTGTGGTGCAACTAGGGGTGGTACACAGAGTTTTGGAGGTCCCAGCCGATTCTATGCTATGAGTGGTCGCCAGACTACAGAGGTTTCTCCAGATGTTGTTACAAGTATTCTGATTGTCCAATCTCATGATGTGTATGCACTTGTTGACCCTGGTTCCACCTTATCCTATGTTACCCAGTTTGTTGCTATGAGATTTGGGATAGAACCGGAGCAGCTTCATCAGCCATTCTCAGTATTTACCCCAGTTGGTAAGTCAATTTTGGCTGCTCGAGTTTATAGAGGTTGTGTTGTTACGGTGCGTGGTAGGGATACCATTGCCGATCTTATCGAGTTGGGAATGGTGGATTTCGACGTAATAATGGGAATGGATTGGCTTTACTCATGCTTTGCCAAACTTGATTGTAGGACTAGAACTATTAGGCTTGAATTTCCTAATGAGCACGTCATTGAATGGAAGGGAGATAGTGTAGTGCCTAGAGGTCGGCTTATTTCATACCTTAAGGCCGCGAAGATAATCAAGAAGGGGTGTATCTATCATCTGGTTCGGGTTGCGGACACCAATGCCGAGGCACCTATCCTTGATTCTGTACCAGTTGTGAATGAATTTCCAAATATCTTTCCAGATGAGCTCCCTGGTATTCCACCAGACAGGGAAATTGATTTTGGGATCGACGTGATGCCAGGCACACAGCCTCTATCGATTCCACCTTACAGGATGGCACCGACAGAATTGAAAGAACTAAAGGAGCAATTTAAGGATTTGTTACAGAAGGGTTTCATACGTCCAAGTGTGTCTCCATGGGGCGCACCGGTATTGTTTGTAAGGAAGAAGGATGGATCGTTGCGGATGTGTATTGACTACCGGCAACTCAACAAAGTCACAATCAAGAACAAATATCCCCTGCCAAGGATAGATGACTTATTTGATCAATTACAAGGTGCTATGTGTTTCTCAAACATCGACTTGCGGTCCGGGTATCATCAATTGAAGATAAGGGAACAAGACATTCCAAAGACGTCTTTCAGGACACGTTATGGGCACTTTGAATTTATGGTGATGTCTTTTGGGCTAACAAACGCCCCGGTTGCTTTCATGGACCTTATGAATCGAGTATTCAATCCCTTTCAAGACTCCTTTGTGATAGTGTTCATTGACGACATTCTGGTATATTCCCGAAGTCGGGAGGACCATGCTGACCATCTCAGGGCAGTCTTGCAGACTCTTCAGCAATATCAATTGTATGCGAAATTTTCAAAATGTGAATTTTGACTTGAATGTGTCGCATTCTTGGGTCATGTCATTTCCAGGGAAGGAATTATGGTTGACCCTCAGAAGATTGCGGCAGTGAAGAATTGGCCTAGACCTACCACTCCAACCGAGATCTGCAATTTCTTGGGATTAGCTGGGTACTACAGGAGGTTTGTGGAGGGGTTTTCTACTCTCGCCTATCCTTTAACTAAACTGACGCATAAAGCGATTAAATTTCATTAGACTGATGCTTGTGAAAAGAGTTTCCAAGAATTGAAATCAAGGTTGACAACAACACCGGTATTAGCCCTACCAGAGGGTACCGAGGGATTTGTGGTGTATTGCAATGCTTCGAGAGTCAGGCTCGGGTGTGTGTTGATGTAACAGGGCAAGGTTATAGCCTACGCTTCTAGGCAACTCAAGAATCATGAGAAGAACTATCCAACCCATGACTTAGAGCTAGCAGCTGTGGTGTTTGCACTAAAGGTTTGGCGACACTATTTGTATGGGGTCCATGTGGACGTATTTACCGATCATAAGAGCCTTCAATATATCTTCAAGTAGAAGGAGTTGAACCTGAGGCAAAGAAGGTGGCTAGAATTACTCAAAGACTACGATATTGATATTCTCTACACCCGGGAAAGGCTAGTGTTGTGGCAGATGCACTTAATCGAAAATCTATGGGGAGTTTGGCTCATTTGGGGGCCTATCAGAGGCCGTTAGCTAGGGAGGTTCGCCGGCTAGCTAATTTGGGAGTTCGTCTGGCAAATTCTGATGAAGGAGGGGTAATTATTCAAAACAGGGCTGAATCATCGCTTGTGGTGGACGTAAAACGAAAGCAATTCAATGATCCATTGTTAGCACAACTGAAAGAAGGGATTCACAAACATAAGACCATAACTTTCTCCTTGGGCATGAATGATGGTACCCTACGGTACGAAAACGGCCTGTGTGTTTTTGATATCGACAGTTGTCGGGAAAGGATCATGGCAGAAGCTCACACATCTTGGTATTCCGTACACCCAGGTTCTACAAAAATGTATCATGATCTCAAGGAAATTTATTGGTGGAACAACATGAAGAGGGATGTGGCGAAATTTGTGGCAAAATGTCCGAATTGTCAACAGGTGAAGGCCGAACATCAAAGGCCCAGTGGATTGACGCAATGCATAGACATTCCAATGTGGAAGTGGGAGATGATTAAAATGGATTTTGTGGTAGGGTTGCCGCGCACTCCGCGCAAGTTCGACTCAATTTGGGTGATCGTGGATCGAATCACGAAATCAGTGCACTTCTTGCCAGTTAAATCTATCGACACAGCGGAACAACATGCTCAGTTGTATATAAAAGAAATAGTCAGGTTGCATGGCACTCTAGTCTCAATCATTTCAGATCGAGGGGCTCAATTCACAGCTAACTTTTGGAAGAAGTTTCAGCAGGGCTTGTGTACGCAAGTAAACCTTAGCACTGCTTTTCATCCACAAACCGATGGGCAAGCAGAGCGGACTATTCAGACGCTTGAAGACATGTTGCGTGCTTGTACTATTGATTTCAAGGGAAGTTGGGATGACCATTTGCCACTCATAGAATTCGCTTACAACAACAGCTTCCATGCTAGTATTCAAATGGCATCATTCGAAGCATTGTATGGTAGGAGATGTAGGTCTCCCATCGGATGGTTCGATGTTGGAGAAGCGGAATTGATAGGGTCGGACCTCGTGCACCAGGCCATGGAGAAAGTCAAGCTTATTAAAGAAAGGTTGAAAACTGCTCAAAGTCACCAAAAATCCTACTTGGATGTGCGTCACAGAGATTTGGATTTTAAAGAAGACGATTGGGTATTCTTGAAAGTTTCCCCTATGAAGGGTATCATGTGATTCGGAAAGAAGGGAAAATTAAGTCCAAGGTATGTTGGGCCATACAGAATTATTCAGAAAGTTGGTCAGGTGCCATACAAGCTCGAGCTGCCTCCCGAGATGTCATTGGTACACCCGGTCTTCCATGTGTCCATGTTAAAGAAGGTAGTAGGGGATCCGTCCACCATTGTGCTAGTTGAGACTATTGAGGTAAACGAAGAGCTATCATATGAAGAGGTCCCAGTTGCCATTCTTGATAGGCAAGTTCGAAAACTGAGAAATAAGGAAATTGCATCCGTGAAAGTATTATGGCGGAGCCAGCACTTTGAGGAAGCTACTTGGGAAGCCGAGGATGAAATGAAGAAGAAGTATCCACACTTGTTTGAATAATCATGTAATAACTTTTAGGCATTTAGCTCTTTCAAAACCGTATTTGTTGGATGGACTTGTGTAAAACCGTCCTCTTTTTGGTAATATGGTTGCCTATATGGCCATGGTTGATATTGTGTCAGTTATACTATGCTTGTGATACGTTTATGCTGTTATGGTATGTTTCTCGGGCTCTCTGACAGGTGGGTAAGGCCTAGATACAAAGGAAACTCTGGCGAAATTTTTTGAAATCTAGGGAGTTAGCTAAATTTGGGGACTGTCAAACTGTTTCGGGTTGTAAAGAGGAGAAGATTGCACTAAGACTGTTAATAAGTGAACCTTGATCCTCATTCGAGGACGAATGATCTTAAGTGGGGGAGGATGTAAGATCCCATGAAATCCCTACTCGAAAAACCCGGATCCCGTGGTGCCAAGTTAGGAGCATTTTTTAGCAATTCATAAATATACCTCGCGGCGAGCTTGCTTGCTGCGGCGCAGACCTTTTTGGATTGAATAATACATTAAAAGATCAAGAATAAGTTTCCATAAAAAATTGCAAGAAATGCGGTCCAGAATGCGGCCGCAAATCAGGTATGCGGACCGCATATCTGTCGCAGAGTTAGTCAGAATATTGGTTAAAATTGAAGTTAGCTATGCGGTCGAAATGCGTTCGCATAATCGAAATGCAGACTGCATAGTCGTCGCATATTTTCCTTTGAATTTTGTAAGGGTCAGTTCTGCGGTGTACTTTGCGATCGCAGAACATGAATGCGGACTGCATTCCTGCCGCAGACTCAGTCAGAGTGTCCAGTTTCTGGGGAGCATTTTGCGGTCCATTATGCGGACCGCATGTTTACTCTTTGCGATCGTATATTTGACTCGGGGCTCCAATTTTCTAATTTTTAACTTGACCTCCATATCGATATATCCTGTGTTATAACTCATTTTAAGCATTCTTCTGAGAATTTTCTAGAGGGAGAGAGAGGGTTTTTAGAGAGTGAAATTCTCCGCATCAAATTACTCCATAAGATATGGCTAAATCCTTGAAAAAAATCAAGTGAAGACCCCTAGACCTTTATCTCAAGAGGTAAGACTTCATCACCCCAACTCTTATTTGTTTTATTCTCAGATATAAAGGGTCACTAGTGAGGTGGTTCATGGGTATAACAATGGATTCCTTCCATGCATATCAAACCGTAGAGCAGTGGGAGTTGGTAAATTAAAGAGGGGTACAAAATGATACAAATTGCTCTCAAAAAGGGGCCTAAGATCACATTGCACCTCTAGGGTTTGTCAATATGCTTGAACCAAGCTAGAGTCTCAATCTCATCTCTAATTCTTGATTTAATTTGTAATTCTTACTCAATAGATCAAATTGCTAAGAGTTCCGGAAATTTATAAAAGAGTAAGGAAAGCTTTATTGAGGTATGTATGGCTAAAACCCCTTTTTATTAAAAATTGAGCTTCGTTGTCATCTACGAAAGTATGGTAAGACTTGAATTGGTTATTGTATTGATTGTTATTATGCATTGATTTGCGTATGTCTATACATATTCATGAAGGATGTGCCTCAATGTGAATAATGCACCATTCTTGACAATTAGAGAAGCATGAAAAAGTACAGTTATGTGTTGAAATACTTGGGCTATAAGCCAACATCAAAATAAAGAATTATTCATGCTAGCTATGTGCTTACTTACCCGTGATTGCAACTTGAATTATTTTTGATATATGTGTCTATGATCACAACTTGTAAAATGAATATTGAAAAGGGAAAATGGTGTGATGATGGTGGCCATGAGTGCCCGGGAATTGTTATGATATGTGTGGAATAAAGATTTGAAGGTGTTGACTAATGAGAATGGAGTAATTCCTCCAATGAGGTGACCTAGCCGATCGGTTCGTGATCGGACACCATGCCGCACACATGGTGGTAATGTGCTGATATTGAATTTCGGATAAGGGAAATAAAATATTGATTGAGATTATTGCATCCAATGAGGTGACCTAGTCGGTCGGGTCGTGACCGGACTCCGCTCGAGATGGCGGTGGTATTGAGAACAGTGGTGAACACGTGACAGAAATGCCCTAATCTATGTTTTAGAAATTGTATGAAAGATTATATGAATTGCATCTTTGATTTTCCCATATTATTTACTTGTATCTGTTTGATAGTTCTTTCTATTAAACTGGTTTATAGTTATACATACCAGTACAATTCAAATGTACTAACGTCCCTTTTTCCGGGGGTGCTACATTTGTGTTATGATTGTAGGTGGCTCCATAGCGGATAGTGCCGATTGTGTGTACCGGAGCGTTTTTCTACTCGAAGTCTCGGTAAGCCCCTTTTTCTTCCATGGGGCTATATGGTGTATCTTTTGTTATTACAGCTTTCCACTTTTGAGGTATAGCCGGGGCCTTGTCGCCGGCATAGTTATGCGTATCTGTTGTATCATTAGAGGCTCCAAAGACACTAGTATGGGTTATGTACGGGTGTTCGGGGAGTCCACTATATATGTTATAATACTAAACTTGTGATCTCCATAAACTGTAACTCTAATAGAATCCTTGAAGCTAGCTTATGTATGGTAAATCTTTGTAATATGAAATGAACCAATGATGTAGTATGCACCATGTATTCTCGTCTAAATTAATGAAAGGCATGGGTTCCGTATTCATATTGATTTGGGGTAGATAGTGTTCGGTAAGGCTTTCTCAGTCGGGTTCACTTGATTGAGCGTCAGTCGCGCCTCCCGAGGTTGGGGCGTGACAGCCACCAAATGTAGGTGATTGACTGACTTGTTGAACTGCAAAAGAGATATCAGGCCGAGTAATACTAAGATAATTTAGGCTCCAACCTAATTGTCGAAACAAAGTTGGATCAGGAAGAAGATCCCCTTCATCGCGACGATACTTTACGTTCAATTCCAATAGAGTATCAACAGAGGAAGATTCTTGAAGACCAGCCAAAGCAATCAAATCCTGAGTATATTTGTGATGGTTTAAGAACACAACTAAAGAATTATAATGAGCTTCCAACCCCAATAAATAAGTTAGAGTACCAAGATCTTTCATGTGAAAAGAATCCTTAAGCTGTTGTTGGAGGCTAGTGATTAATAAAGAATCAATTCTTGTTATAATGATGTCATCCACATATACCAGAAGAAGAACACAACCTGTAGATGTTTTTCGAAGAAACAAAGATGAGTCATATTTAATTTGTTCAAAAGATAAGTGAAGCAAAGTAGATCGAAACTTGTCAAACCAACATCTGGGAGCTTGTTTTAATTCATACAAAGACCGCTTCAACTTGAAAACATCTGATGTAGGTGATGAAAACAAACCAGATGGGGGTTTCATATAAATATCTTCTTTCAGATCACCATGGAGAAAAGCATTTTTTACATCCATTTGATGAAGAGGCCAATTCTGTGAGGCAGCAATGGCAATAATACTTCGGACCGTAGTCATTTTTGCTACTGGTGCAAAAGTCTCCTCATAATCCACACCATACTCTTGTTTGTTACCAGCGAGCTTTGTACCGATCTAGAGTTCCATCAGAATAAATTTTAATTGAATAAACCCATTTACATCCAATTGGACGGACATTTAAAGGACATGAAACAATGTCTCATGTGTTATTTTCTTTAAGATCCAAAAGTTCTTCCTCCATTGTTTTCTGCCAACTTTCATGCTTGCAAGCTTGTGAGCAACAAATTGGAACAGAAATAGTGGATAAAGTAGAGGAAAAACCATACCAATTAGAAGTATTTCATTCTCTGATAGATCGCCGAGTAGGCTCAAGAGGAGCAGGCCTTGAAGATATCTCATATTCTGGTTGTGGAGCAGTCTCAGGTGACGGATCAGTTTCTCAATGGAGTAAAGTTGGGCGAAGTCGTTCATACAAATATCCGGGTTTGAACCGCTTAGAAGAAGATGACAAATCCTCAAAAGTAGGAAGAAGAGGAGAAACAAAAGTTGACTCAACATGAGTGGAAAGAAATATTGATTCTCAAAGAAAATAACATTTTTGGAAATACGAAATTTGTCGGAACTTGGATCATAGCAAATAAACACTTTCTACGAAGTACTATAGCCCATAAAAGCACATTTAGCAGACTGAGCAGAAAGTTTATTGCGTTGAAAAGGAGGCAGATGCACAAAACAAACAAAACCAAATGTATGAAAATTATGATAGCTAGGATTACGGTGATAAAGACGATAATATGGAGGCTCAAGATTTAACACTTTAGATGGTAGTCTATTAATTAAATAGATAGCAGTAGACAAAGCTTCCACCCAGTATTTAGATGGGACAGAGGACTCAATCAATAAAGTACGAGTTATATCTAAAAGATGACGATTTTTACGCTCAGCAACCCCATTTTGTTGTGGTGTATATCGACAAGAGCGTTGTGAGACGATTCCTTTCTCAAGAAAGAAATTATTGAATTCATGAGACATATATTCTCCACCAGAATCAGATCTTAATATTTTAATGCATGTAGAAAATTGAGTCTCAATGTAAGCCAAAAATGTCTTAAATATGGAAAATACCTCAGATTTGGAATGAAGAAAATACACCCATGTAAACCAACTATAATCATATATGAATGTCACAAAGTACTTGAAATGAGCATGAGAAATAATTGGTGAAATACCCCAAACATCACTATGAATGACATCAAAATACTTTTTAGCACGACTACCAAAATTAGGAAAAGGAAGAGTTTTACTTTTGCCTAATTTACAAGTAGAACAATCAAATAAAGCATCTAAAAGCTGATTTTTATTTCCCAATAAACCAAAATTTGATAAATGAGACAACACTATAGAATTTGGATGTCCAAGATGCTTATGCCAAACCTCCGTTTTACTAGCCGTAGAAGTACAAGCAAAAGACAGAACACGGGGAATGGAAAAACGTATAGGAAAACAATCTTCCAACTTTAGGCCCCTTCGCGATTATCGTCCCCGACGCCTGATCCTGCACAAGACAACCATTACGAGAAAAATTCACATCTCAATTATTATCTACCAATTGGCCAACTGAAATAATACTAGTTGAGAGTTTTGGTGATACAAAAATATTCTTGAAAGTTTGAATAATATCCCCAACCTAAGTAATGGGTAAATTACTACCATTCATAATCTGAATTTGTGATGGACCATGATAGTCACGTACATTTTTTAGCATGCTAGTTGAGTTTGTCATATGATTGGAAGTGTTAGAATCAACACGCCAAAAATTAGATGTAATATCGTTACCTTGTAGCCTCAAAGCTGAAAAGGCTGACACAATCATTTGATGTACCATTTCAGGAGTAAGAACTTGTCCAACTGTTGGAGTAGCAAACTGGTTGCTAGTTCCAGTTGAAGATGAGTGATCATCAGTCGAACCATTTATCCCAGCTTGAAAAGTGATCTTACGATTTTGAGGAAGTGTGGGACACTCTTTGATAATATGCATGTGCTGCTTACAATAATTGCAGAACTTCTTACTACAATTGCTAGCAATATTCTTTGCAATTGTAGCATTGTGTGGTGCTCATATCCCTACCCTTTCATTTTCCTTGAGCAGCAAATGCAACAGTATGAACACTTTCTTGCTTGAAAGCATTTTGTGTGAAAAGATGCTGCTCTTCACGAAGTAATTCCCTAAAACAAACACCCAAGGAGGGAGGCGGGTCATGATTCATTAAGTTAGAGCGAACACTCTCAAAATCATATCGCAATTTCATCAAAAACTGGTCTCGCTTGCTTTGCTCATGAATTGCTTGAATTATAGATAGAGATTCAGCAGGTATTTTAGCATAAACAATATCAGTAAATTCAGCCCATAAGTTCTGAAATCTAGAAAAATAATCCTAAACAGAGAGACATCCTTGAGAGTAATTAGCGATTTCCTGCTCTAGCTGAAATCGTCTTGCGCTATTGTCTTGGTTGTAAACCTTTTGTAAATAATCCCACATGGCCTTTGCAGTCTTGTATGACCAGAGATTAAGAATAATAAGAGGGTCAATTGACCCTAAAATCCATGTCATCACCCGAGCATCTTTGACCTTCCACTGACCTAACTTTGTAAGATCAGTAGGAGCAGGATCACTTCCATCTATATGGCCCCATAATTATTTTCCCGTGACAAATAATTGAAACTGTAATTCCCAAGAAGAATAATTTTTCCCAGTGAAACGAACACTGAAGGACTCCAACTGATGTGAAATCATATTTTTTAATAGAGAAAATCAAAAAATATAATGATACGGAAAAAAAATAGCTAGAATAACCAAGATCAAGATTAAGACTAAGACCAAAAGCCCTAGATGCTTAGGACTGCTTGTTGACGAAAAATCAAGAGAACCAAGAGAACTAAACTTTCAAAAAAAAAAAAAAAAAATATATATATATATATATATATATATATATATATATATATATATATATATATTATTATTATTATATATATATATTATTATTATTATTTCTAAAGGAACCACAGATGAAAGACACTAAGAATCAAAACTATGAAAAGAAGGCTCTAATACCATATCAAGAACAAAGAAAGCACGAGAGAAATTGAAGAATGACTATCTCCATTACCTCATTCAAATACATCATATATATTGGTATTTATACACAAGAGAAAATATCCTACACTAAATGTAAATCCTATAAAATATTCTTCGTATATTCTACAACTAATGCTACACAATATTTTACACTAAATGTAGAATATCCCTAATAATATCTCATATATTCACCATATCGAGAATGTATTAATGTAAATATTCTACAATCAGTCCATTATGCTAACACAAGGTTATGTAAACAAGGACTCTTTAGTATACAAAGTGTAAGACTAAAGGAATTCAACCTATTCTATATGCACTAATAGTTATATGCCTGTTTCTCAACAAGAAAGATTTTGTTGAACTTGGATTCAAGCCCTTGTTGTATGTGTTTCATATTATCTCCAAATCTTGGTCCATTTATATTTCTTTTCATAAGGGTTTCTGCAGATTTGTATGTGGATGCTTGATGCTATTAGTGCTGTAACTGATATTACTCCCAAGAGGATATGATTGCCTTTTTAGTGTCAACTCCCTAATAACTAGTACTCCCTCCATTTCAGTTTATTTGAACCTATTTTCTTTTTGGTTCGTTCCAAAAAGAATGACTCCTTTCTAAATAAAGCGGGGTGTGGGGATAGATTGGTGGGGATCAGGGAAAAAGCGGGGAAGGTTGAGAAGGAGTTTTGGAAAATGTTTTCCCTTCTCTTAATAGGGAAAACATTTTTCTCCAATTGAAAGAAAATAAGTTAATGAAAATTTTTCAAAATATTTAAGCCAACCAAACATAGGAAAATTAAAAAATATTTTCCGTAAAGTATATTCCTTCGTACCAAACACACCCTAAAACCAGAAAAAATTATCAGGCCTGGAGTCTATAACAAAAGGGCGCTCCACTAGTTGAAAGACCACAAATTTTAACCAAGCTTTCACTCGACTACTGCTCCTCAGTGAACTTCTCTAATAAAATATGTCAAAAAATAGAAATAACGATTAAGCGAGAAAGCAAGGCCTGACAATGAAGAACAAGGAAACCAACCTACTTAAATATATAAATTTTATTTATATTTTTAAGACTTTGTAGTGATTTTTCTTTAAAAAATATAGAAATATTTGAGATCCTCTCATGTATTAACCTTGAAAGTGTAAATTAACGAAAAATTATTGTAAGACGACTAAGAAAATAACTATCATGTGTTACTTAAAAGTTTTTCCCATTAGAATATTTTAATAGATCATATGTTTGTCAATTTTTTCCATATTTACTAAATATATATTCACTTATCAAAGCTTTATCTATAATTTTAATAACATAAGATTGAAATAATATTCATGTAACAAAAGAAACCCGAAAACCCGAAAAACCCGACAAAACCGAACCAATCCAAACCGATATAATTGGTTTGGTTTTAATAAAAACCGAACCAACCCGATCCATGTGCTATGTGACAATCATGCCGGCTCCTTTTCTTATCTTATTTCATGCCTATCCTTTCTCTGTATCATATACGAGATCTTCATGTATCTATGCTCTTTCTGCACTAATCTAGATGTTGATTGAATCATACCGATTATACAGGACAAGAAGGAGTGTTTGGTAGCAAAAATTTTCCAGGTGTTGTGCTTCTACAATTTGATTAATCCCCCTTAGCATCCAACTACAGAAATTGAAAGGAAATATATATCTAATATCTAACCCGAATTGTCAGAAACTGGAGTTGTGAATAAAAAAGAAATTAGGCAAAAATATCTTCATAACAAAAGAATGGAAGTACACCATTCTCATCCTTCACATGCTCCATTCCAGGTAAAGTAATAAAACATATTCTCCATGTCCAGAAATTTGTATCAAAAGTAGAATACAGAAACAAGGTACAGAGCATAAAGAAGCATTTATGAACTCGTAACTCCAGTAGCACCAGAAGTCATCGATGGCGGTTTGAGAATGATTTCCACATTGTCATGAACCCCTTGTAGGAGGAGCTCACCATCGTATGTAAGTATTTTCCTTTTCTTTGCAGCTCTTAATGTCCCAACGAGCGCCTCAAAGATGTTGGCACATCTATCATCATGAAACAGCACACCGAATGTTACCTGAACAACAAAGCTATAGATTTCAATAAAAGTCGATAAAAAGGGATGAAACAAGCCTATCAGTTTTGTGATTTCAAAAGATCGGATATTCAGATACCAACCAGCAATAGGTGCTTTAGTTATCTACCTTAATCCTAGTGATTTGTTTCCTGAGACAGGAATAGAGTACCTAGTAATTTTTCTAAATGTACTGATAACAACCATTTATCACAATCTTGCTTCCAAGTAACATTAACGTGTGCAAGTATAATACATATGGAGTGGTTAACTAATAAATGAAATTCGGCCGTTCCATTTCTCTACCCAAACAATTCACTTTCATGAACCATTGGAATAAAAGTTTCACAGTCAGCAGTTTGTGCTATCAGATCTTAACAGTGGCACCAACAATGTTTCAACTAATTGGTGAGATTAATAATACAGAACACATAATGATTCTCTGCCACACCGTGTTTATGCTGCGAGATTCTTCCACTAACCCCATTAAACAATTCAGCAAGTTGAAGTCTAAAAACTGTTCAGATCCCAACTTGTGCATAACCCTTGGTGAGATTTATCTGTGAAGTTAACTGCAGCTACCCGAATGCTAGTGATAAAAGCAAAAGTGCACACTTAGACTATGTTGCTCGGACTCTCCGAAAATATGGCCGGATACGTGTCGGATCCTCCAAAAGTAGTGCATTTTTGAAGGATCCGACACGGGTGCGGCTACATTTTGGAGAGTCTGCGCAACATAGCACTTAGACCAAGAATGGTTTATGTATCCCATGCATAAGTTTATAGGGTTCCTCCATTGCAATGTCAAAGAATAGTTTTATCTGATTGCATCAGAATATCTCACTCTCCTAAAGTAATTAATAAGGGGAAAGGGAATGGAGTAATTCACCCATTATAAATGCAATCCAAAAATTATCACATGGACAATGAAGAAACTAAATAACATACAAGACCAAAAAATCAGAGTTGAATCTAGAATTCGAAGACAGTAGGTGCGTGGCTTAAAAATCAAATGATCAATGAACTAACTATGCCTCAATTCCAAGCTAGTTGAGTCAGTGATATGTATCCTCACTATATTTCATGCATCACTTAATATTATACATATTTTCGATTTTTTTAAAACTTTTTACTATATACATATAAAAAGTCCAACCCAGGCAGTGAACCACTAGGTATACGCTGGATCCGTCGACTAAATTGCATTACAGATCCTATAACTTCATCTACTTGAATTGGGTAATGAAAAAAGCATGCAAAAGTATATCCCTTTCCCATTTTTCGACTAAATCAACATTGTAAAAGTTGGTTGTTGTGAAACTTTGTTTATGTAGTTCGAGCTCGAGGCAATGGTCACTGCTTATATATGTTGGATCCGCCTCTACAACAAAAACGATCCAGTAAAATCACACCAGTGGGGTCTGGCGAGGTAGTGTGTATGCTGACCTTAGCCTTGTCCTTCGGGGTAGAGGCAAGACACTCGGCTCAAGAACACAAATATTATCAATACCACCAACAGATACCATATGAATAATAATAACATCATAAAGACCAGAAAATAGATGAAAGGTAAAAGCTATAGCCAGTGAAAAGACCCGGCACTATGAAAACGAAAGAGTAGTGAGACATGTTGGATCCGCTTCTGTATTAAAGAAAATCATTACAGATCCTATAAGTAACTACATCCACTTGAATTGGGTATTGAACAATTAATCACCAGGAGCTTATTTCTTTTCATTTTTTTTTAAATATTTTTTTTAATTTGCTAACATTGTAAAAATTGTTCATTTCTGATTTGGGGAAGATATAGGAAGTAGTGCAAGTAGTTACCTTGTAAGAGCCATCATTTTGGGCTATGCCGAGTCGCTTGATCTCTTCTTTGAGTCGTTCAACCTCTTCTTCAACGTTCATGGTTCCTGTCAATGGAGTTGAACAGATCTATCTTCTTCTCACATTTTTCTCATTCTTATATATTCCCCACTTGATCAGATCATTCTTTGTACAAATTTTAATATCTCCCATCAACTTCACACAAATATCACATTGCCCCTCTATTTTATATGCCTAATGCCCCGCTCTTTTTCTTCTTTCTTTTTTTGTTTTGTTTTGCACCCGGTGTCCGGTATTCACATTAGAGCCCGATTATATTCGGATTCGCGCCGCGTAGGGTCCCATCCAGGATGAAGCGCTCCTTACCAAAGATTTTTCTATACCAATGGCTCGAACGCAAGACCTCTGATTAAGGGAAGAACAGTCTCATCCACCGCACAACATCCTTTGATAGTCGCTCTTTTTCTTCATGTTACACCATAGTTCGCTTTATAGGAAAGGAATTTTAACTTATATCCACCTACTGTATAAAGAAGTTTTTGTATAAAATTTTATACTTGCAATATCAGGTAATTTCTCATAACAAGTAAATACCAATAAAGTTATTGTAGCCAGTTAAACTGCATAGACAGTGGAACAACTTATTTGGATGGTTGTTATTCATTATATTTTCTTATATTGTTTAAATATAACATTTGTTTGAACTATTACTTAAATTATATTATATTGTATTGTTAAATCTATTATTATGTAACAACAATAAAAAATATTTTATGCAATAACCAATTTGGTATGATTGTATCGTTATTTATTTTTCTTCTCCATAATTTCCTTATTATTTAATAAACCTAATCTTTCTCCTATTTTATTTTACTAGTCTTTATAAACGTGTATTGCATGATATTCCCGTCAATCATATTAAAAAGCTAATTAATGTTATTTTTAATTATATTATATCCATTTTATGATGTATGAAAAAGTTATTAGGGTCATATCCTCTTAATACTTCTTAATCTAAAAATAACGTTCTAAATATATATTCCCTTTGTTGCTGCTACCCTTGAGGGAAAAAATAGGTTATCACTAAAATAATTGAATATTAGGAATTGAGGCCATGAACGTATGTGTGCTATTGTTATTAATTGTAACTATAAAAGTATTAGAAAGATATCTGTCGTTTTTTGGCGTAAGAAGTTAAACTCTTGTGCGGACGCGTTTGGTTGCACGTTATTTCATCGATGTTTACACAAATTATAGGAGATAAGAAGTTTCACTCAACAAAGGGTGAGATTTCACAATTTTCCTATTTCACCGTAGAAATAGAATATGACAAAAATAAAAAAATAGAATATGACAAAAGTCAAGTTCCTTGTAAACAAACGCACAACTTTCTTTTCTTTTTTTTTACTACTAGTATACCTACCCGCGCGATGCGCGAATCGTTTCAAACAAAAAAGAGCAGAGAGAGATATTAGCAACAGATGTATATTGCAGACTAAATTTATCAATCGCATTAAAAAGAAATTAAACCAGAAGACAAATAGGTGAATTCTATCGGGATGTCTCTATAAATTTGTTGCTAAGGACCCCCAATCTCCAAGAGGTGTTACAACATACTTGAGAAATGATACATCAATACTTGACTTTAAAAGGATTAGTCCACATGAAAATGCATAATTTTTTTACTCAAGTACAAACATAAAGGACATTACATTTAGTTCAAATCTTATTCCAACTCCGATCACAAACGAAGGTTAATCTGGGTGCACCAACTTGCAGAAACTTCTATTTTAAGTAGCTCCAACAGAAATCACATACTGACCTTAATGTTGATCATTTCCCATCTTTCAAAGTAGGCCCACACGCAACAAATAGAACCTGTGCAATAGCAAATGTGATGGCTAAAAAATGGCCTAGAAAAATTATTCCTCGAGATATACTCAAACCAGAATAGGACATTACAATTTTCTTAAGAAATCAAGTAATAATGAACAAAAATATTGTACCTTTAATCAATGGTTTAACGCAAAAATAAAAATAACAATGTTAAAGAGATAAGTTGGATTATATTTTTATTTAATTTTGCTATTTACCTTTTTTCCAAAATGAATACATTTACTTTTTATGACAACTCACATTTTACCTAAAGTCTATATTGTCAATCAATAAGAGTATAGTCTAAATATTAAATGATCAGTGCTACGTAAACGTTTCAATAACCAAAGTCTTCTTAATATCTCATCCAATTTGAGGAATATCTTGCTCTTTTCTCGTCAAGAGAAAGGAACTCACAGGCGTCGATCACTAAATCATCATTGAATCCGACAATATTTTATCATGCCAAACACCTCGTCCATCTATTCCTATATGGGAACTGACCTTACAAAATATTTCAGGAATCATCTCAGCAATTATTTTCCTAGTTGGTTCATCAACCTCAACAACAAAAGTAGTAAATTCAAACGAAGATACTACACATAAATAGAAATAAGGATACTCCACATAATTGTTTCATGTATTTGAGGATTTCTGGAAATTCATACACAATTGTGAAAGTAACGTTAAAAACGGAAAGAGAACTAAGGTACTACATAAGTAGTTTTACATGGAAAGTTTCATTGAATTAAAAATTGTCAAAAAATTATGATTTATAACAACAGAGAAGAGGAAGTATAAAAAATCAATTATGAATTATAACAACAGAGAAGAGGAAGTATAAAAAATTAATTATGAATATGTTACCTCAAAAGAAGATACTTCGCATAAATAGAAATAAAGATACTCCATATAATTATTTCATGTAGATAGTTTCATGTATCTGAGGATTTCTGAAAATTCATATACAATTGTGAAAGTAACGTTAGAAAAAGAAAGAGAACTAAGGATACTACACAAGTAGTTTTACAGGAAAAATTTCATTGAATTGAAAAATGCCGAAAATTTATGAACTATAACATCAGAGAAGAGGAAGTATAAAAAAATCAATTATGAATACATTACTTTCGTATACTAAAAAATCAACTCTATACAATATAGTATTTCAGGCATGAAACCAACGAAGATTTTTCGAATTTGAACCACTCTAACTTTCAAATTTCATTGCATGAGTTACTTGAATTTTGTCTAATGTTGTGTGCAAAGTTCTGTATTCAGAGCACAAAAAAAAAAGGGAATGGAAAAGAAATTAAAAGGAGGAGCCGNTTTTTTTTTTTTTTTTTTTTTTTTTTTTTAAATATTTCTTCATGTTTCTTTGTGAATCAACCTAAAGTTACTTCTTCTTCAACAGTATTTGGTACAATAAAAATAGTTATAATCTTTAGGACTCTGCAACAAAAACACTATTTCTATTCAATTAGCTTGACTATATTACACAAAATAAAAGAAAATAATGAGCTTCACCAACAAAGCATTCTCGTTGAACTCCTTCGTTTCTCTGAAATATGAATCTAAGCAATTACAACTGGTCTAACTTTTCACAACAACTTCCATGAAAATATCTGCTTTCTCTGCCTTGGCTCCTTGGCTAGAAATTTTATCTAACAAATGAATTTATGTAATGATCAAAGATCAAAGATCAAATTTTGAATAAACTTGTATAATTTCTATCTTCCTCAACTAAAGTTGTTGTTTCTAGGTTTATATATGAACTCACACTTATTGAATTATGTACTCGCACGATACGAAAGACTCAACCAAAATATTCCAACAAAGATGAATTCTTAAAAGCATATCAGATACTAAAAATTTACATAAAATAGGGGAGGATATGTTGTAACTTTGACACTAAAGGCGAAATAGGATAAATGTACTGATCATATGTACGTTTATTTTCAAGAGTAAACCTCTAGTTGATAAGTAAAATATCTTAAAATTGCACATGAAATTAACACATTTTTAGAATTAATTCACGTTTCAGTACTGTATATTGTCCAAAATTTTGGTAAGACATGAACAACACGGAAATACCTTTTATAAGATGAGACAAAAGAAATCTACATTATTCGTGGGAGCATGTCTAAATAAGAATTTGGATCTTTTCAAAATTCATATTAATATCAGTGAGAGTTTGTGCACATGAGGAAGAAAATTGAAAAATATATTATCTGATGAATTTTGCAAAGAAACACGGACAATATTATATTTAAATATGTAAGTTCATGCTTAAAGTAATTGAAAGGGTAACGTTTCTTTGCATTTACAGTCGCCCAAATTACAAATTTTAATTCATGTAGTTTAATCATTCCTAATATTTTATGGGTTTGAATGAGAGTACTCCATTTTTAAGAACAACCTCATCTGCTGAAAATAAAGGCTAATCTGATATGAAAGAATTTCGGAAAAAAGAATCTTTTTTTAGCTATTTAAATATAGGAAACAAACAACAACTTCAGAAATTATTTCTTCTGTTTTTAATATTTTTAAGAAGTGAAAAGTTTTTGCATTACGTTGATAAAAATACAGTATATCACGATAGTATTAAATTTATATAAATAAAATAGATCCTAGTAAATTGAATAATTTAGTTTATTAATAGATAATTAATTTTAGAAACGAAGAGTTAGATTTTTTGGCCGAAAACATCCCTAAGCTATGCCAAAAATCTATGCAATATCCTTAAATATTCATGTGGACAAAGAATATCCATAAAGCTTATCAAAGCGAGCAGTTCTTTCATTGCACACTTTAAAAATCAAATAAGCCCCAGAATCATGTGTGCATGATATGCCACTGTCTTACTAAAGATATTCGTTGTCTAATCCCTCAGTTTTATTTAGAAACTACAAATATACATCAACCTATGTGTTATATCAAGTGGTGAGACAGCGAAAGCAGTCTCCTTATTCTGTAGAAAATTTGCATGTTTCTTTAGATTGTAATGAGCCAGTTAAGAATATAATTGTCACGACCCCAGTTCACCCTCCATGAACATATCGTGATGGAACCTAGTCCCTATGACTAAGTAAGCCTAACAATGCGGAAGATAAACCAAAATTGAGGAAGAAAAATAAATAAAACTGAACTGGTAAAAGTAAACAGGGTTTAAGGTGTCGCTCGGCACATACCACAACAATTCTCGAAGCTAACAAACTCCCCAAAATCCGAAAACTCACAAATCACAAGTTAAGGGATACATAAGAGGCTCAGACTCAAGAATATCTATACAAAGGATAAAATACTGGAAGAACTATACTTATTACAGAAAAGCTAGAAAGGGACTCCTTGGTCTGCGGACGTAGCACATATACCTTGAAATCTCTACCGATACGCCTCCTTCCAAGGCTGACTTAACTGAACGGGAGTACTTGTATCTGCACAATAAAAATATGCAGAAGAGTAGTATTAGCACACCACGGCAGTACCCAGTAAGTATCAAGACTAACCTCGGTGGAGTAGTGACGAGGGACAGTCAAGGCATCTACCGGTCAATAAACAGTATAATCATAGGAATAATTATAACAACATATAAATATGTAAGACTGCATGAATGACCAAGAATGCTACAATTCACAATAAGGGATAAATACAACAATTAACAACGAGAATATAATAAAATATGATGCAAAATGACGGCAGAATCGTAACCCAAATCATAAGGTCACAACACAGCAAGGGGACAAACAAGTCGATAACTCATATCCTACAATGATGTTCACAAAAGTTTTTATTTAACGCTTTCCATAATTTTACCAAGTCTCGGACATCCACAACTCGTAAAAGACCCAGCATCTGAAATCTAACAATTGGCATCCCGTGCCCCATCAATCTCATGGTCATGCTGACCACTAACTGGCCTACTAGGGCCACTCTCACAAATATAATGGATAAACGAGGGTGTACCTCCATCCTTAACAAAAACAGGAGGAATTCACCTCTAATAGGAGTGTTCAGCTACGTGTATGCATGTGCAAGTGTTTCTAACAAAATTTGTAACGACCCCACCGGTTATTTTGAACAAGTACAACCTCGTCTCCCCATATACTGCTAAATTCATTCTTCACGGTTCTTATGTAACTTGCCGGGAGAATTGGTTCGGGTTCGGAAAGGTTTTTGAATGGAATTGAGACACTTTGTCTCCAAGAAGAGAGTTTAAGTTGAACTAAATTGACCGGAAGGTAAAATATGAGTAAATGAATCCAAAATGGAATTTTAATGTTTTCAATAGCTTGATATGGTGATTTCGGACTCAGACGTATGTCCGAACATGGATTTAGAAGTCCATAGGACAATTCGACGTATTTTGGCGAATAATAAAGTTGACGTGTTCTATTTATATTATCTTATAAGTGAAAGAGGTTTATTACCATTATGGATACCAAATGGATTTGATAGCAAGTGTTCGAGGCGTACTATAAGATATATGGGGTCTAAGGAAAGTCCTATGTCTAAGCCAAGTTGGAAAATTTCATAATAGACTAAAGTTGCAAATGAGTACGCACTAGACCTCACTTTGGACGATCATATCTCCAGTTATATAAATATCTATGTGATTCAATACCTATCAAATTAAAGCTCTTCGAGTCTAATTTCCAACGCAACAAACCGTTCATCATTTGGAGGTGTATACAATAAGTTATGACCAAATTACCAAAGCAGCGCAACAATTTACTCTACCGCGGCGCCCCACGCGGCACAGGGCCCGTCGCGCCTGTAGGAATTTCCAGAATTGCCCGAAATTTCATTTCCAGACATATTTTGAACTGACGCCCGCACCCCGCACCCCGCGGCGCCCCATGCGGCGCGGTAGTACAAAAATGGCTTTTTCTTACCCGATCCCTATTTCATTTAACTCGTTTAGGGTTCATATTTTGGGTATTTTCTGGTGCTTTTAGAGAGAGGGAAGAGGAGTTCTAGAGAGAGGAAGAAGCTCAAGTTCCTTGTTCATCAAAAAAATCTTGTCCAAACCTTGAAATCCCTCAAGTTCTTCATCAAAGAGGTAAGAATTTTATTTTCCCCAATTCTTCAATTTCGAAATCTAACTAGAAATGATTAGTTAGTAAGATGATTCATGGATGTTTGAGTAGTAGTTATACATGCTTGTAACAATAAGGTTATGGGAAGATTGTTGAGTTCAAATAGGTATAGATTGGGTTGAAAAATGGTAGAAATCTTCAAAACTTTAATTGAGGATTTGAAAGGCAATCTGATGTCGGAATTTGATAATTTTTGTCTGGTTGAACTTATATCGGAACGAGTATTCGGATTTCGTAAGTTTTTTCGAGATTCATGACGTGGGTCCCACTGTTGAATTTTATAATATATTTCGGATTTTTATCTAGAATATTAGTAATTTCATATGGAATCAATTCGTACGAATTATATTGAATATATTGAATTATTATGACTAGATTTGAAGCTTCGGACGAATTCGCGAGGCAAAGGCTTATTGAAATGTTGAATTGGTTGCAACGCGAGGTAAGTGTTTGGTCTACCCTAGCTTGAGGGAATAGGAGTTGAGTATAATTGCTACTTGTTATGTGTTGTGTCCGACGTATAGGCATGGTGACGAGTATCTATACGTTGGGGGTCGAGCATGACCGTGAGTCCTAAATTGCTAAATTGTTGTATTCTTATTTGATGCTTATGAGAACATGATTGAAGATCTTTGAAGCTAAGCAAGTAATTGTTATGACTGAGTAATTGTATCAATTGTGTTAAATAGAAATTTCATAAGTTTGATTATTTGTTATTGGTTTTCCATGCCGGTAATATATTGTTTGATTATTTGTTATTGGTTTTCCTTGCCGGTAATATATTGTTTGAATATTGATTATTGGTTTTCCTTGTCGGTAATATATTCTTTGATTATTTGTTATTGGTTTTTCTTGCCGGTAATATATTGTTTGATTATTTGTTATTGGTTTTCCTTGCCGGTAATATATTGTTTGAATATTGATTATTGGTTTTCCTTGCCGGTAATATATTATTTGATTATTTGTTATTGGTTTTCCTTGCAGGTAATACATTATTTGATTATTGTTATTGCTTTTCTTTGCCAATAATACATTGTTTGATTATTGTCACACCTCCTTTTGGCGCTACCGCACCCCGAAGGGCGTGGTAAAGAGAATTTTTCCAATTAAAGGACAATCGAAACGGGATTTATTTATTTAATTCAGAGTCGCCACTTGAGAGATTTATGGTGTCCCAAGTCACCGGTTCGAATCCCGAATCGAGGAAAAAGTTGACTCTATATTACAGTCTACGAACCAGAAATCCGGATAAGGAATTCTATTAACCCGGGAGAAGGTGTTAGGCATTCCCGAGTTCCGTGGTTCTAGCACGGTCGCTTAACTATTATATTTGGCTTGATTATCTGATTTATAACATGATTAAACCTACGTGCGAATTTTAACTTTTAACCGCTTTTATTATTATTATTTTTATAATAATTGCAACGTCGTGAAAATGTACTTCGGACCACACCGTACCAGTACGCCTGTGGCCTTTAACACATTTTGGCTTCGTTGAGATTTGGATTTTGGTCACATAAATGTGCACCCGAGTTTAAGAAAGTAAATTATTAAAGGCGAGCCTAAAGCGACTAGCGTATCATTATTTTAGGTAAGGCCGTGAAATTTTGCTAAACGGCCCATCCCGAAATCTAAGTAATTTTACAAACACATATAGAGGGTCCCGCGGCTTAAGTATTTTTGTTTGTCGAGGCTCGTCTCATTCATTTTTTTTTAAAAAGAATTGCAACGTCATGAAAATGCATCTCGAACCACGTCACAATCAATGTACCCGTGATTATCAAATATTTCGACTCCGTTGAGATTCGGATTTGGGTCACATAAATGTACACCCGAGTTTAGGAAGGTAAGGTTATTAGAATACGCGCCTAAAGAGTCTAACGCGTTATTATTTTAGGAAATGCCGTGAAATTCACTAAACGGCTCATCCCGAAGTCTAAGTATTTTTAATATATACATTTATGAGGGCCCCGCAATTTGTGTATTTTTTGCTTACCGAGGCTCATCTCATTTTTACTATTTTTAGAGGGAAAACCTAAAGCAATCTATGATTCTCTACTTCGCGAGGACATGGAAAATTCAACTAATGGAACACCTCGATTTTTAACGGGTTAAACTGAATTAAATGCATTAAAGGCCATATTTCCTAAACCTCTTTATTTGGACAGTACTATTCTCATACTTATGAACTAACACAATGAGTTTCAAATGGCTGAATACATAATACATATCCTTAACCTTAATACCAACCAAATAACTCGTCCACCTAAGAAAATAACCATCTTTGTTCATATATTGAATTGCAG